>NW_020769439.1:1445415-1487567 GCF_900518735.1 Pseudonaja textilis
TAAGACAGCGAGAGGAATCCTGGCACAGCTGATCATCAGAACAGCTGATCATCGGGAGAGGGAAAAGACCTTAAGGAGTTACTGGGAGGGAGAGAACAGACTCAGTGATGTTGTGCATGCGTACAATATCGTGCATGTGCGATAAGGACTGACTGGGCAGACAAGGGAGGGGCAGACTGAGAGGGGCAGGGCCAGACAGGGGCACGATTTGCCGGTTCTCTGAAGTGCACAGAATAGTAACATCCGGTTCTATAGAACTGGTCCAAATCGGTAGAATCCTACCCCTGACCTGAGGCCCTTCAGCAAAGAAATTTTGTTCTTCTCATTGGTGCTCCCCGGCTGCCATTTATGGGACGAGAACAAAAACATTCGAAGGGCGTCCCATTAATCATTTCAATTATATCAAACAGTGGGTTTGATAACAGATTACTCGATTTACCACAGTTCACTGAGTGACCCTTCTCAAAGTTACCATGGCATTGAAAAAAGTGACTCATGATCATTTTCCACACTTACAACCGTTGCAGCATCCTGAGGGTCACTTGATAAAAATTTGGATGCTTGGCAACTGATTCATATTCATGTTTATGACGGTTGCCATGTCCCAGAGCCACGTGATCTTCCTTTTGCGACCTTCTGGTAAGCAAAGCCAGGTTCATTGAACAACCATGTTATTAACATAACAGCTGCAGGGATGCACTGAACAACGGTTGCAAGAAAAGTCGTAAAATGGGGCAAAGCTCGCTTAAGAAATGTCTCGCTTAGCAGCATCAATTTGGGGCTCAATTGTGGTCGTAAGTCAAGGACTACCTATACTGTAGTGGGGAGGGACAGGAGAACATCGGGGATGGGGGGTGTTCTGATGAAGGAAACTCTGGTTTTCTTGATAAATAATCTGATTGTTTCACATCTTGGTTGCTGCAATAGTTCCCTGGCAGGAGTTCTTACTTCTTCTCTCCATCCATTGATCATAAACCAAAAAAAGGGTAATTGTGATTGTTCTGGACCTTCTACACAACTGTTACATGTCTTACTGAGCAAGTCTCTTTATGGGTGTTATGAGCCAGGGCTTAGTATATACTACTTCTGTTTGTATTTACAGAATTTCTGGTCACGCTTATATCTATCCGTCCAGTGGTGGGATTCAAATTTCTTTTTTTACTATCGGTTCTGTGGGTGTGGCTTGGTGGGCGTGGCAGGGGAAGGTTACTGCAAAATCTCCATTCCCTCCCCACCCCACTAACCTGCTTTCCAGCTCCATTCTCCTGTGCAGGGCAACCAAAGAAGACCCAGCCGATCAACTGGGACTTGGGAGGCAGAGAATAGATGGGGGCGGGGCCAGTCAGAGGTGGGATTTGCCAGTTCTCCAAACTACTCAAAATGTCCGCTACTGGTTTCTCCAGAACTGGTCAGAACCTGCTGAATATACCACCTCTGTGCCTGTCCTTGTTTCTCACTACAATCCCACTTGCTCCTTACGTTTCTTGCTCCAGGGTTGGGGGTGTTCAGGCTTTTGGGGGCAATACCAGGCACTTAGTCCTGCAGACTCAGGGATCAGCTTCCTCCTTCCTTGCACCTTTGTGTAAGTTTGATGGCCTTTAAAAAGGGCTTAAATACCTTCTTATTTGACTAGCGCAGTGTTTCTCAACCTTATCAACTTGAAGTTGTGTGGACTTTTAACTCCCAGAATTCCCCAGCCAGCTGGCTGGGGAATTCTGGGAGTTGAAGTCCTCACATCTTAAAGCTGCCAAGTTTGGGAGACGTTGGACTAGTGAATTACGGTAATACAGGGCCTGAGTATCCCATCCTATTATTTTCTTGTTCCCGGGTTAATATTTTAATGACAGGGTTTCTATTGTAACACAGAGCATCGTTCGAAAGCATTGTTTGAAAGCCTCACGCTGTTGTGTTTGTCTTCAATGTTAATCTTTGTGCACTGGTTTGGCTACTAGATTTTGGGGGGTTGGATTTTTTAAAAAAAATATTTGTGGTTGTTTTTTTAACATACATACACTCTACCTTAAAGGTACACGGTCACAACTATTATTATAACCATTATCCTAGCCTCTGAATTCTTTCCCAACCTTTTCATCATATTAAACAGTTAGTCAAAACATTTTGATGTCACAGGATATGAAGATGAGCCATTCTTTTCCTGCTCGCTTATTGGCACAGCTATTCCACAAGTTTGGGACTCTTAAAATAGGAATTAGTGACTGTAAATGCTATAAATAAACCTAAACTAAATATCTTCCCGAGCTGTGACAGCTGTTTCATGCAAACATTAGGTCAAACTAAAACAAATCCTAAAGCCATGATGAACCCAGTCGATCATGGGTGAAGTAGGCCAGGGAGACCACAGAGAGAGGAAGCCTGTTAGATTCCTGCAATGGGATGCAAGGAGATCGATATAATAATTTATTTGGTATTTGCTCTCCTGGAGAACACTTGTCCTACATCCATTTCCCTGTGTATTTCTGAAACGTGGCAATACAAATGCCATCATCATGGGGTTGTTTATATATTAATTCAATCTGCGGATCTGCCCATCTCTCAATAAGTGATCCTGGGGAGCAAAATATTCCAGTGTGCCTGGGGGACACCAGGCTCAGGGATCTGCCCTAGATTCTCTCAATCCCACATATTTTATGCACGTTCTCCATCACCAGTTCCAGACACAACTCATGGCTGGCAGAAGGGGATGTACTTCTTTTCTGCTTATTCTACCAAGATGTTTTGACCCAAACCTTGTTCCAAGGAAACAAACACAAAACAGAGGTAACAGCAAAACCTTTTAATGATTCTTTACGAATTCCGTTCCTTCACGGTTAAAAGGCTGTTTCAAACTAATCGTCTCTGATAAGAACAAGCCTTGCCAAGGTTGTGCAAAGCTACCAAGAATACTAGATAAAGTTACTAAGAAATATTTCCAACACAAAGAGTCTCCAAACACCAACCAAGATATTCAGAACGTCCACAAGGCTTGAGTACAAAAACTTCTTTGCTTCCTGCAAAGAGCTCCGGTTTCTCAGCTGGCTTTTCTCTCTTAAGGAAGGGGCCATTACCCGGCAGCCTTACTCCCGAGTCGCCTGTGCTGCTACAGCTGCTCTTTCCTTCGAGCACACTGGGCACAGGCTCCTCAGGGATTTTTTCATCATTGCTGCCAGCTTCCATAATCTCCGAAGGCGGCATTCCACTCCCTGATGGTCCTGATCCCATTCCTGCATCACACGCAGGCACCTCATCCGAATCCTCGCTCTCCGAAACCTCAGCCGTCCGCACCTGCTGCCGGCGAACCACAACACAAGGAAGCAGTGGAAATGCAGGTAGTCTTTGACTTACAACAGTTCGTTTAGGGACCGTTCAAAATTACAATCGCACTGAAAAAAAGTGATATTTTTTTTCTCCCACGCTGACAACCATTATAGCAGTGGTGATATGCTACCGGTTCAGACCGGTTTGGCCGAACCGGTAGTTTTTTTTTTTTTTTTTTTAAAGCCGCCTATGATCAGCTGAGAGGAGGAAAAAAACCCTCCACAATTAGCTGAGAAGAGACCCACTCCTGCACTTTTCTCTTCTACATCCTCTCAGTTGATTGGTGCTGCAGGCCTCAGCTATCGTGGGGAAAGCTGCGTGTGCAATCACCAGACCGATAGTGGAACAGGTAAGATCCCACTGCTACATTATAGCATGGTCATGTGATCAAAATTTGGATGCTTGGCAATTGACTCATATTTATGACGGTTGCAGTGTTCCAAGGTCCTGCGATCAACTTTTGAAACCCCGGACAAGCGAAGTCAATGGGGAAGCCAGATTAGTGTTACTAACTGAACAACTGCAGTGATTGGCCCTTTCATGGGGGGAAAACATATTTAAAAGCGTACAAGACAACCCAAGACTGTTGAGTCATCATTTCAGAGATATTTCCTTATCTAAATGGTAAAAGAGAATGACCAAGGACAAAAAGCTATGGAAATGGGAGTAAATTCTTGCTGGCTTGACCACTCTCCGGTAGCCAATAGCAGGATTGGTCTACCCAATTGCTGATGACTAGATGGAATCAGTTTCCTTGCTATCTAGTAAGAGAATTACAGAGTTGGAAGGGACCTTGGAGGTCTTCTAGTCTAGGAGTCGACAACCTTTTGGACTTCTGGGACCACCAAACTCGTAATTTTAAATCTCAAGGACCAGAGACCCTAGGAAAATCCCCCCAAAAGTCTGCAGGAAAATTCCTAACCCTGTTTTCCTACCGATCGATCGTTCTTTATTTGGGATCACAGGATACCGTCTCCAGCTCTGTTCTTGGGGGAGTGGGGGAGAGAGACTTTTGGCTTCATGCAAGGAAAGCAGCAGAAGCAGCAGGAGTCTTTCTTTCTCTTCCCCAAACTCCGCCAGAATGGCGCAGCCTCTTGAAGCAGGATGCCTTGCAGGTCCCAAAGACTCATTGCTGGCGGAGTTTGGGTGAGAGAAAGAAAGACTTTTGGTGCTTTCCTTGCATGCAGCCAAAAACAGAAGAAAGAAGCGGAAAGAAGCAGCCCAGTGGCCAGGCAAGGTACATGGGGCAAGTTTCCCCCCTCCACCCTTTCCCCCCTCCCCTCACTACCTCGTGTTGTTCGCAATGCAAGCGACGCAAGCCTTGTGCTCCCGCGGGCCATGTGGGCAGCGCAGCCTTGTGTTCCCGCGCAACTAACTGGATTAGTTAGTTAGTTTACTTTACTGTCATCACGCTTCCTACAACGAAATCAAACACCATCTTCAGTGCACATCATGACCATGAAAATAAACATAAACACACATCCTTCACCCTCCACGTTAATTGCTTGGGGGGCACTTTAGGGGTGACATTTCTCTGTGGACCACCAAAATTTTCTCACAGACCACCAGCAGTCCCCAGGCCATTGGTTGGTGACCACTGGACTAGTCCAACCCCCCGCCGCCCCCGCTCAATCCTATACCATTTCAGATAGTTGTTCAATCTCTTCTAAAATGCCTCCAATGTTGGGGAGCACCCACAACTTCCAAGAGGTAAGTCGTTTCACTGATTAATTGTCAGGAAATTTCTGTTACGTTGCTTCTCTCCTAGGTTGCTTTGGAAGATAGGTTGACCCCCCTGTTTTTTGCAACAGCCCCCTTAGATATTGGGAAACTGCTGTCATGTTACCCCTAGTCCTTCTTTTCTCTAGACTAGCCATACCCAATTCCTTTCGATACCCTTTCCCTTTCCATTACCCTTTTCTCTGTTTCCTTCTGTTGGGAAATATTGCCGTTCCTCCATTTTTCCTAATTGACTGATATTACTGGATTTAATGTAAGTCTGATACTGAACTGTTTTTGACACTGGAATTTGATATTTGGATTATCCCTGGGTTGAAAACTGACTGATTTTACCTGTGAATGATTTTTGGATTGCTTATTTTGGACTTTGCTTAAACCTTTCTGGAAGTAAAAACCTACATTTACTGTACAGTGTATCTGCGTGCTCTGTGTGTATTATTCCAACACTCCTCTCTATACGTCTCCCTGTATGCGCTCATTCTCCTAATGGGGAATTACCTCAAGTGGTTTACCTCTAAGTGGTTTACAGAGTCAGCCTATTGCCCCCCAATAATCTGGGTCCTCATTGTACCCACCTCAGAAGGATGGAAGGCTGAGTCAGCCTTGAGGCTGGTGGGATTCGATCGGCCAAACTGTAGTGGGAATAGCGCGCAGTACTGCACTCTAACCATTGCACCACCAAAGCTCCTTTCATGATAGTCATAGGGTACAATAAGCAATCAAACCATACTAGGAAACGGTCAATATAAATCATTAGGATACAAGCAACAAGGTTGTATAGTCATACAGTCATAAGTGGGAGGAGATGGATGAAAGGAAGGGTGGGAGGAGTTATAGTAACAGTAATGGTAATGCAGACTTAGTAAATAGTTCAACGGTGTTGAGCGAATTATTTGTTTAACAGAGTGATGGCATTCAGGGGGTGGGGGGGGAAGGTATTCAGGTTTAGCACCGACTTTGAGTTGGCTGGTTGCAAAATGTTATGGTGCTTTTTAAAAGTGGAAAGGAGGATGCAGAGCCAGAAATTGCAGGAAGATGAAAGGCCCCAAAGGGATATAACTAAGTGGTGGCACTGAAAGCCAACGCAACAGAGCAATATCTAAAATATATGTAGCTTGCTATTTTCATCTGTCTAGGAAAAGTACAAATGTCTAAGGTACAACTAAGAAAAGCTGTTGGGAATTGTTTATGCTGTCTTGGCTAATAGAAGCTTCTATCCAACCCCATCATAAATTTTCCTCTCCTAATATATGACTTTCAAACAAAATACAAATAGTTCTCAACTTACAAGCCTTCGCTTAGGGACCATTCAAAGTTACAACGGCACTAAAAAAGTGACTTATGACCATTGCAGCATCCCCATGGTCATGTGATCAAAATTCAGTTGCTTGGCAACTGACTCACATTTATGACGGTTGCAGTGTCCTGGGGGGTCATGTGGATCCCCTTTTGCGACCTTCTGACAAGCAAAGTCAATGGGGAAACCTGATTCATTTAACAACTGCGTTACTAATTTAACAAGTGAATTGATTCACTTAACAAAGGTGGCAAGAGAAGTCGTAAAATGGGGTGAAACTCACTGAACAAATTTCTCGCTTAGCCACATAAAATCTGGGCTCAATGGTGGTTGTAACTTGAGGAGTCAATTCAGGGAAATGATCCTTGCACTGGATACAGGTAGGGAAAATTCATTCTGAGATCTAATCTTCGACCTGGTTGACTTGCAGTGGATCAACAACGGATTTCTGACTTCCAAATGATAAGCAATCGTAATGTGACATTCTTTGCCGGTTATTTCACATGCCATTCTTGAAGTAAAACTCAACCACAGTTTGCAGGAATCCAGGTTTGATTGTGGCTTTGTGTAACCAGCAAATCAAACTTATAAGCATGGTTAAGTTAAGCATAGAGAAAGATACACTGTACAGATGTAGTTACTCTCTCCAGTTACAGAAATAATAAGAAGCTGGATTTGTGGGTTAAAAAAAACATCTGAAAGTTTAATTCTGCTAAAGATGGTAAGCTGCTGAGCTGAGCATGGGCTCAAAAATGCCCATTTTTAATCATATGCACACACTAACCCTACAGTACCCTTTCAGCATTAGCAATGTTATGTGAACTGCAGAAAAGGAATAAAGAATATTAAGCGAAAGAAAAGGCATCAGATAAAAAGGAAACACAAATATAGCTAAATCTAGTTACACAAATACTGTTAAAAGTATGTTTCCCTATTTTCTATCCTTACAACATTCTATCCAATATATCTATAAGAATGGAAGAGTTCATATTTTGTTCTAAGCTAGGAATCCTGGTTATAAACGCCATGACTCAGTTCACGCAACATAATAAAACAAAACCCCACATTATGAAGTATGAAAAATGAACTAAGCCATCTTGGATATGCAAAATACACAAGCTACGTAGTCCTCGACTTACAACAGTTTGTTTAGTGACCATTCAAAGTTACCACAATTCAGACACTTGCCAACTGATTCACATTTATGATGGTTGTGGTTGTGGGGTCCTGGGATTATGCGTTCCCGCTTTTGCAACCTTCTGACAAGCAAAATCACTTAACAACAGTGGCAGGAAAAGTCATAAAATGAAGCAAAACTCACTTAACAACTGTCTGGCTTAGCAACAAAAATTTAGGGCTCAATTGGGGTCGTAAGTTGAGGAATACTTGTAATAAATAAGTCACAACTGCTTATACAACATATACGAAATCAGTGGTTCTTCACCACGGATTCCCCTTTAAATATCCTTTGGGGCCATGGACCGTGGCCACGGCCCACCAAGACTTAACTCAGTGTTTAAATCATACCATTTTTTCAAGCCTTTACAGGCCCCCTGTGATGACATCATGGCCCCCAGACCACAGTTTAAGAACTACTGTGCTAAATCATAATTTATTAGTATATTAGTTGGCTTCACACAGGCTAATGCAAGGCATATGACCTATTCTACGTAGGCACACCATTTATGCCTCCTCTTAACACCATGCCTATAAAGAAAGGTTTCAGGAACTGGGTATGTCTAGTCTGTTTTGGTCGCCACGATATAAAAAAAATGTTGAGACTCTAGAAAGAGTGCAGAGAAGAGCAACCAAGAGGATTAGGGGACTGGAAGCTAAAACATATGAAGAATGGTTGCAAGAACTGGATATGTCTAGTTTAATGAAAAGAAGGACTAGGGCAGACATGATAGCAGTCTTCCAATATCTCAGGGGCTGCCACAAAGAAGCGGGAGTCAAGCTATTCTCCAAAGCAACTGAGGGCAGGACAAGGGTGGAAACTAATCAAGGAGAAAAGCAACTTAGAACTAAGGAGAAATTTCTTGACAGTGAGAACAATCAATCAGTGGAACAATTTGCCTTCAGAAGTTGTGAATGCTCCAACACTGGAAGATTTTAAAAAGACGTTGGATAACCATTTGTCTGAAGTGGTGTAGGGTTTCCTGCCTAGATAGGGGGTTGGACTAGAAGACCTCCAAGGTCCCTTCCAATTCTGATATTCTGTTCTATTCATGCAAGCTCTGGGCTCCAAGTGAGGGACTTTTTTTATTCTCTTCTTGTTTTTGAAATGAGACATCCGAAAAGTCTGAGTGCCTTTTCCCACCAGATGGTAGTCACTTTTCTGACCTGGTTCCAAATTTCAGATTGCCCTCCTCACAAGAAAAAAATAAAATCAAGAAAATCAAGAGCTCCCAGATTACAACCCACAAGTCTTGCACTACAAATGTCACCGAAAGGCAATCATTTACCAGGTCAAACATCCACGAGTAGTGCTGCCTTTTATTCTTCCTGTTTCCTAAGGCAGCATGACAAAGTCAGCCAATCTTTAGAATGACTGAGATGAAAAACAGAAAGAAAATCTGACTAATGAAGAGTGAAACATGGCATGGGAAAATCCAAAAGTTAACTACTGCAGTAGCTAAACTTAATTATCAACAATTCCTACAGTAATGATAGTGTTACACTTACCCGTAACTGAAAACACACACCACAATGCACAATTACCCCACTTATTCAGGGCTTATATATTATAAATGACCCATGTCATCGCACACCAGCCATGCGGGCTCAGTCACTCTCTAAGCTCAAATGTCATCGGTCAGCTGACATCCAAGCCTTTTGTGCCCAATTACGGCCACAACTGAGCTCAACAATTTTGCTGCTAAGCGGGACATTTGTTAAGTGAGGTTTTTTTTGGCTACGTTTTACAACAGCTGTTAAATTATTAAAATGGTTAAGTGAATCTGGCTTCCCCATCAACTTTGCCCATCAGAAAGTCTCAAAACATGGTCCTATGACCGCAGGACACTGCAACCGTCATAAATATGAGTCAGTTGCCACGCACCTGAAGTTTAATCACACAGCCACGGGAATGATAAGTGTGAAAACCGTTCATAAGTCCCTTTTTTTTTCCAGAGGTCACTAGATGAGCTGTTGTAAATCAAGGACTATTTGTACGGGAAAAATCCCTCAGCCCCAAATCTTAATCAAACCACAAAACTACTAACCGGCCACCCACGTTTGACCTCAACGTGTTGTGTGAACCCAACCCACCCTCCTTAGTAAAGGCCACATCGCGTGAATGCAAGAATCGACTACTACACCGTGGTTCGATTTCCCGACCCGGCCACAAACCGGATTCCGATTTCTCTCCAAACCTAACCCAGTTAGAAACATGCCCCCCCCCCGAGAGCCCCCCCCCCGCCCAAAACGAAGGGAAAGAGGCCTGTCGCGCGAGTCCATCACCTCGCTTGATGCCGCGTCTTCCAAACCGTGCAAAAAAACAATTCCACGCGAATGGCGACTCCCGTCACGTCACGTCACGGCCAATTGAGTCGCTCCTCCATCTCTGGCGGATGCCCAGGTGGAGATCCAGCAAGGGCGGCCGAGAAAGCGAGAGCGCCCGCTTGGCTTATTTTATTTTTTTATTTTATTTTATTGCAAAGCCGCTTAAAAAAAAAAAAGCTTCTCACAGTCCGGAGCTGCTTGCCTTGGCGCACCGGGCGGCTCTTAAAGGCACAGCAGCCTCTTTTCTCGGCGTAGGGCGACGAAAGAGCTCCTCCGATGCCCTCCGGTTTAAGTAAAGCCTCTTTTCAGACGCGTCGTTTTCCACCCCACTCCCGCTGAAATCTTTCCCTTCTCGGATTTGCAATGGATGAGATGGCAGAAGAGTCAACCCTGATCTTGTCGGGCGCCCTCTAGTCGTCAGAGAGACTACACCGCCCATGATCCTTTAATCTTCAGGGTCCCTTTCCCCCACCCCTCCGCCCCCACCCCACCCCTCATACAGTTACAGGTCCATCCTTGCAAGTTTGTGGCTTGAATTTGGGCAAAAAAAGAAAAGAAAAGCCCATTAGGAATTCCCCTTACAATCCCATTAGCTTCTCCCCCTATTGCAAACCGTGGATGGATGGAGGGGAGTTTTCTGGGGAGAGAGGAAAAAGTCCTGCCCTGCCCAAGATTTAAAAGGAATTAAAAACTCCTCCGGATCGAGACCGAGTAAATCACTCCAGTCCCATTAGGTAAAGCCTGGTTTTTGTTTTGGCGAAAATAAACACGCACTTTGTAAGCATAGTATATAAAATTATACATTGCAATGTCCTACCTGTCAATGAATACTTCAACTTCAACCATAACAATACAAGAGCACACAATAGATAAAAACTCAAGGTAAACCACACCAAACTTGATTGCAGGAAATACGACTTCAGCAACAGAGTGGTCAATGTCTGGAATACTCTACCTGACTCTGTGGTTTCTTCCTCAAACCCCAAAAACTTTAACCTTAGACTGTCTACTATTGACCTCACCCCTTTCCTAAGAGTTCTGTAGAGGGCGGGTATAAGCGTCCCTGTCCTATTGTTTCTTTTTGATTCGTATCCATTTCATGTATTCATAACCATGCTTATACTTATACCTGTTATCTAATACTTGCTTGACAAATATAAATAAATAAATCAACCCCGTTCCAAGATATGATCATCAAGCAATTCGAATCTCTTCTAGATCTCTTTTATGTATGTGTGTATGTGTCTCCTAGATCGATGCTCCCAATTTATGCATCCGATGCTCCCAATTTATGCACCCGTAAACTTCCCCCTCCCCATAAACTACCGCTTCATTTCCCCGATCACCCACCAGATCTTGCCTTGGATGAAGCCGGCAGCCGCTTCCCCGCCCTCTTCCACCAGCTGATCTCACTCCCTCCTTCGCGCTCCCCTTTCTTGTTTATTTCCCCTCTGGTGCCAGCGCGCCGGCGCGTCAGATCCGGGAAGGGTCCCCTCAACGAACGCCTTAGCAACCGCGCAGGCGTCCCCGGCAACGCCAGGTACCGACGTTCTAAGCCCGCCCCCTCCAGCCCCTTTCCACGTTGCCTTTTGGAAGCTGTTTTTCAGTGAAAGAAGTCGTGGAGATGCCACGTGGATGCGAACCAGGTTTAGTCCCTTCTCCCCGAAGCCCTGAAACTTGATTTTCCAAACATTTCCACCGTGTATTCAAAATGGTCTGTGATTAATATATATATGGGTGTGTGTATAATAACATAACATAAAGCATATAACATAAAATAACATAACACATAACATCACATACATTCTACTCTACTTCTATTCTTATGTATGTATGCATGTGTGTGTGTGTATCAAAGACCAAGTGAGGTACTAATACCACTCTATAAAGCCTTAGTAAGACCACACCTAGAGTACTGCATCCAATTTTGGTCACCACATTATAAAAAAGATGTTGAGACTCTAGAAAAAGTACAGAGAAGAGCAACCAGGATGATTAGGGGACTAGAGACTAAGGCATATGAAGAACAGTTACAGGAACTGGGCATGGCTAGTCTAGTGAAGAGAAGGACCAGGAGGGACATGAAAGCAGTCTTCCAATATTTGAGGGGCTGCCACAGAGAGGAAGGAGTCAAGCTATTTTCCAAAGCACCCGAAGGCCAGACAAGGAATAATGGATGGAAACTGAGCAAGGAGAGATTCAACCTGGAAATAAGGAGAAATTTTCTGACAGTGAGAGCAATCAACCAATGGAACAGCTTTGTCTTCAGAAGTTGTGGGAGTGCCATCACTTGAGACTTTCAAGAAGAGATTGGACCGCCATTTGTCAGAAATGGTGTAGGGTCTCCCGCTTGGGCGGGGGGTTGGACTAGATGACCTACAAGGTCCCTTCCAACTCTGTTATTCTATTCGTTTCTGTTTCTGTTTCTATTCTACCCTACCCTACTCTACATACGTGTGTATAAATATGTGTATATGTATATATATGTATATTTGTTTTCTTAAGTTTTCGCGGGTACTTACATATATGGCATTCAGCTTTGTTCGGGTATTTTCCCACGTCATTGTAGTTGTGCTTTTAAAGTTGTAGCAACGTTTCGGCAGAATCTCATCTGCCATCATCAGGATGCCATATATGTTTATGCCAGTTTGTTCACAGAAAAAGTAACAATAAAAGTTATATTATCTTATTGAAAGTCACCCCAGAATGATGCACCCCACACATACAACTTTTCAGAGGACCCCACCACCTCAATCATGCCAGTATTGCTCAATTTCTGCAGGACAAATTAGGGCTCTAACCAATAAAATAAATAAGAGCGCTGCCCATGGTTCTGGAATGGCAACTCTTTTAATGTTTAATTAGAACAGACTGACCATTGGAATAATTAATGACTTTCTTGGAAACTTCCTGAATCCAGTTGGCTGGATTCTCAGCACAACAACTATGAATCAGCTTGATTAAACACGAACAAGTGGCTGCGTTTGCACAATAAATTTTAACAAGGTCAGCTAAAGGCTCTATCTGGATCTGGATTTTTAGATGATAAACTTGGTTTAAGGTACCAAGACTCACTAGAAAACACAAATTTCATTTAATATACTCTACATGTCCACATGGATGGATTTATTTACACCATCCATCCATCCATCCATCCATCCATCCATCCATCCATCCATCCATTGGGCTTGTTTAATTAGTACTGTTTTATGCTAAAGGATGGTGACCATTAATGTCATTTATCCTTCTGATGCTGATATGCCCAACAGGATCAGAATCAGAATAGAGCTGGAAGGGACCTGGAGATCTTCTAGTTTAGCCCCCAGGATATAATAGATACCCTTATGAGTGGTGTGGTGGCCTAGAGGTGGAGCTCTCGTTTCACAATCAGGAGGCTGTGAGTTTGATCCTAGGTAGAGGCAGATATTTCTCTATGCATACTGAGAATATATCTGCTGAACAAAACTCTGCATTGGCAACAAGAAGAGCATCCAGCCAGTAAACACTCAGCTCCATTCAGTTACCCAGATTCCACTCCTGTAAGGGATTATGGGGTATTTAAAAGAAAATGGTGTCAATAGATACCCTTATAGTATATATAGAATATTTGTAATCAGTCCGTTCTCTTTGACAGTATTCAGAAGCTTTCCTCTTTTGCATCAAGTTGTAACATTTTAAACTGCAATATTCAGAGCTGACCCAGAAATTTCTAGGGCATCTATGCCGTTTCAGAGACTTCTTGCCCCCAAATAGTTCTCAATTAAATTGGAACCCTTACACTATAGAATCCTATTTCTCCTAACATCTAACCTAAAAATGCCCTTTACATGCACAACACAGAGGGAGAATGAGAGGGATGGAGAGGGAGGGAGAGAAGGAGAGCGAGGTAAAGAGAGAGGGAGAGAGAGAGGGAGGGAGGGAGAAAGGGAAAGGGATGGAGAGGGAGAGGGGGAGAGAGAAAAGGAGAGGGGGAGGCAGAGAGGGAGAGGGATGGAGAGAGAGAGAAGGAGGAGAGGGAGGGAGAGGGGGAGGGGGGAGAGAGGGAGAAGGAAAGGGGTGGAGAGGTGGAGGGGAGCGGGAGAGAGGGAGGGAGGAGGGGAGGGGGAGAACAGTCTTTTGGAGTGACTTCTCCCAGACTCGGACCTGTTCCAACCTTTCGGGAAGGAATTACATTATAACCAAGGGCAGCGTCATGTGACTGTATTTACTTGGACAACAATCAGGAGCTGATAACAGTCTTTCAACTGGAAAATGTCAAGTGGCTGCTTTAGCAGATGTAAAACAGCAGTGGAGTGACCCTGAGAAGCTCTGGCTGTAAATCATAATTATTTCTCCTCCTCCCTCCGTCCCTCCCTCCCTTCTAGCACCGAGAATTCTATGGTTTGAGCCACAGCACCAATTTTTAGCTTTTGTTTAGCCCACCTTGCAACGTTATCATTCCAGGCTGCAGATACTCTCCTGGGCACAATGCCCTCCAGGAGGTAGGGTGCCCCCCCCAAACTCAATTTCCCAAATCCAAAAGAGCTCCATTAGGCTTCTAGCTGGACTGCAAGAGATAAACAGGCACACATGGGCATAAGAGCACCTGATGTGGCTCCCATACTAACCTTTATGTCCTGCTTTTGAAGCGCCGCTGCTTTGCGCGGCACGGCAGATTGCCGGCAGGGCAGCCGCTGAAGCGACAGGGAGAGTGCAGGATTGCAGGAGGCGAGTCGGAAAACCTCTGTGCCTGTGCAATGTCCGTGTTTGGTACATGAACAAAGTTTGTGTACAAAGCACACCCACCCACCAAGCCACCCCCACTGAACCGGTGGTAAAAATGTTTGAAATGCACCGCTGCTGTATAGGTAGCCCTTACGACCACAATTGAGCCCAAAATTTCTGTTGTGAAGTGAGACCTTTGTTAAGTGAAATTTGCCCCGTTTTGCAACTTTTCTTGCCACGGTGGTTAAGAGAATCACTGCAGTGGATAAGTTAGTAACCCGGTTGTTAAGTGAATCTGGATTCCCCATGAACTTTGCTTGTCTGAAGGTCACAAAAGGTGATCCCATGACCTTGGGACGCAGCAACCGTCATAAATATGAACCAGTTGGTGGGCAACTGAATTTTGATAACATGATCATAAGGATGCTGCGAAGGTCATAACTGTGAAAAACGGTTGTAAAGTTGCATTGTTCAATGCCCTTGTAACTTTGAACCAGGAGTCTTCAAACATGACAGCTTTAAGACTTGTGGACTTCAGCTCCCAGAATTCCTCCTCCAGTCATCTTAAGCTCAGGAATTCTGTTTTATTGTTGGCATTTACTGCCAGCGAGACTTGCAAAAATGTTTCCCAATAATTTGGCAAGCTGTTGGAAATGTGGCTATGAGCAGGGAATCTAGTATCATATGTGGTGGACCTGCCCAAAAGCAAAAAAATATTGGCAGAAAATTAGAAATTGGCTAGAAGAAATTACAAAAGTTAAAAAATTGAATGGAAACCAGAGATATTTTTATTAAGAATTTTAAAATAAACAAATAGTAAAATGTTATTATATATTATACTCCAAGTATTAACAGGAGCAAGGCTTGCCTTTGCCCAAAATTAGAAATGTGAAAATACTTCCCCCGACTTCATGATTATAAAGAAAGTTTTGGAATGTGCAGAAATGGACAGGTTGTCAATAGAACTTAAGAGGAGTCAGAATACTATGAGATTTGGAATTTTTGGTACAGTTGGTTGGAAGGTAGACATGAAAGGAACAAAACAAAGTCCAATAAAAAGGTATGATGGAAATTAGCAACATTACATGCAACTATTTTTGTAATATATAATTAGATGAAACTTTGTGTTATAAATGTAATAAGTGTGCATGGTTATTCTACATAATTTGAGAGATGTCAGATTGAGTCAACACATTGCTTACGTTGCGACAAGTGGAATGTTTGGTTTTATTGTATGTGTATAAATTTGTTTAATAAAGTATTTTTATTAGGAATTCTGGGAGTTAAATTCCACAAGTCTTAAAATTGGCAAGTTTGAAGACCCTTGCGTCTGAACAGTCACTAAACAAACTGTTGTAAGTCAAGGACTATCTGTATGCGTAAACAGTCATTAAAATTCCTGCTCCTTTGTATCCTGTCTCCTGTATGTAAGAGCCAGAAATGATTTGGTCAGGAGAGGGCATTTCCATCCATTCCTAGTTTTAACAGCAGCCTGTTCTGATACGAGGCTATTCGCTTTTCACTGTGGAAGGAATCATTGCCATACCTTCTTTGTTCATCGTGGTTTTTTCTTTTTTTAAAAAAATAATTTTTTATTGAATTTTACACAGTTAAAAACAACACAAATACAAAACAGCACAACAACAAAACAACACAAATGCAACCTTTGCAGTGTTGTGACATCGACTTTTCCAGTTTCTTCTAACTATCATCATGGGGTTTTTTTTCAGCAGAAACATTAGAACCAGAGGTCTGACGATCACTTGCATGTGGAACACAGGCCACAAATGTAGTCATGGATGTTCTTCATGTGTGCATAAACGTTGTGCTCAGAGTAGCCCGCAAACTTTCATGCTACTTTTACAAGTGGAACTCTTGCTTGCTGTAAATACAAAGAAGGAAAACGGAGGCAGAAATACAAGACCACCATCTTCAACTCACACCTGTTTATAGATACAATCTATTTCAATGTTTCTTAACCTGGACAACTTTAAGATATATGGACTTCAACTCCCAGAATTCCCCAGCTGCAAACTGCCATAAATGCGGGGCGGTTTCCAAGGGCCCAAAATGGGATCACATGGTGGGGTAAGGGTGGGGGACAACGATCAATACTCCAAATCCAGGTTGTAAGTGCAGGTAGTCCTTGACTTACGACCACAATTGAGCCCAGCATTTTTGTGGTTAAGTGAGACATTTGTTAAATGAGTTTTGCCCCATTTTATGACTTTTCTTTTCTTTTTTAACAAATTTTATTGGATAAACATTAAAACAGTTGAACACAGTGGGACTTTCCTGGCAGTTATTTTGCCATAGATGCTATAACATAAAACCCACATATAACAATTGATCTCTTCCTTATTCTACATTACTAAGTTGGTGCTATTTGTATATTTTCCTATTAACCACATAATTTCCTTGCACGTTCTTTTTACATAATCATTATATTACATTGTCTTTAGCTTAAGAATCTTCCACCTTCAGTCTTATAAAAGCATCACAATTGGTTTTTGGTTTTTTTATTCCAACTTCCTTTCTTCGACTCTAACCATTGGTACATTTTGTTCCAGACTTCATAATATTCTGTCTCACCTTTATCTTTAATTTCTAATGTTAGCCTATCCATCTCTGCACAGACCAAAATTTTCTTTATTATTTCACTTTCCTCGGGGAAATTCCCATTCTTCCAATTTTGGGCATCGACCAATCTTGCAGCAGTTATAACATGTAACATTAAGTATATCATTCCTTTGCTATATTTTCCTTCTATAATTCCCAATAGGAACAATTCTGGTCTAAACTCTATTTTTTAGCCAAGCATCTCTTCCAACCATTTGTTAATCTGCCACCAAAATTCTTTTGCTTTGATGCCTGACCACCACATATGATAATATGTCCCTAACACTGTGTTAGTTACATTTCCGGACTTTTCTTGACATTGTTAGGTGATTCATTGCAGTTGATAAGTTAACCTGGTTGTTAAGTGAACCTGACTTCCCCATTGACTTTGCTTGACAAAAGGTCACAAAAAGTGGTTATATGACCCCAGGACGGCCATAAGTATGAACCAGTTGCCAAGCATCTGAACTTTGATCACACAACCATGGGGATACTGCAAAGGTTGCAACTGTGAAAACCAATCAAAAGTCACATTTTTCGGTGCCATTGTAACTTTGAACGGTCACTAAATGTTGAGGACACCTGTAACTTTTGAGGGGTCTGTCGTAAATTCAAACTGTTGTTGAGTGACCGGTTGTAAGTCAAGCACTACCTGTAGAAGAAAATAAACTTTTTGTCTTCTTTCTTAGAAACACCTTCTTATCAAGGGGATTGATGAGACCCTGGTACCAAGTTATTTAGGAATGCTTTTAGTGTAGGAATGTTGGTGATAAGGTAGAAACCTTGGCATACCTTCCAACTTTTAGTTGAATCAAACCCCTGGTTGAACCATGTTGCTATGACTACTGAAATGTAGGCCTGATGATGATTTTTTATTATTGGTGTATGCTCCCATGATTGGCTCATGACAATATGTGCATTTTAAAATTGTATAAAAAGGGTGCCGCTCAAGCAGGCGTGTTTCCCATTTTCCCATGTTCACATTTCTGGGCAATTTTTTTATTTGCAAATAAAAAAAATTCTTCCAATCAAAATAGTGTTAGAAGGGACCTTGGAGGTCATCTAGTCCAAACCCCTGCTCAAATAGGAGACCCTATAGCATTTCAGACAAGTGTCCAGTCTCTTCTTATAAATCTCCAGTGATGAAGCTCCCACAACTTCTGAATGGCAGCCAAAAAGACCAAGGGTCAGGGGGGAAATGTATGATATAATTTAGTATCGGCTGCATCCAGCTTACGCCAACATGACCACTCCTAATAAATTAATTTACGTTTCTCTGAGATGCGGCTAGAGACTTTTGATTTGAATGAGGGTAGATTTGTTGGAGCCCTGACACTGGAGGCAAAGCGGTTCCACTGGTTTATTGTCCTCCCTGTTAGAAGTTTCTCCTTAATTCCAGGTTCCTTCACTCCTTGATTAGTTTTCATCTATTGTTTCTTGTCTTTCCTTCTGGCGCTTTAGAAAATAAGCTGACCCCCTCTTGTCTCTCAAATACTGGAATACCGCTTGGGCAAAGTCACACACATGATGGCAACTAAGTACCCTGTTTCTCCGAAAATACAACCTACCCTGAAAGTAAGTCCTAACTTGATTTTTACATGTGCGCCCAATATAATTCCTACCCCCAAAATAAGCCCTAATTAATATCCCGCCCACTCCAGAGTGGACAGATAAAAATTAAGTTAGGGAGAGGATGAGCGGGGTGGAGCTGCCCTACTATTTAGTTTTGGACAGTTGTAGCCAGGCCTCGCACACCTGCCTTGCCAGCCCATTTCTTCTGCAGCCAGCAAAGCTGGCAAGGCTGTCCTGAAGACCTCGGTAGCTGATAACAAAGCTCCAGATCGATCCAGAGCTCTGTTATCCACTGCAGAGGCCTTCAGGAAAGCCTTGCTGGCTGCAGAAGAGTAAGTTCTTGAAGGCCTCTGACAGCGAAAAGGAGGCCGAGGTGACGTGCATCAGTGACTTTAGTCAGTGGATGACATCCTCCCAAAATAAGACCTGGTGCCTTTTTTGGTGGCAAAAAAAAAAAAAAGACAGGGTCTTATTTTCGGGGAAACACAGTAATCTATGACAGAGTACCAAACTAGAGCTATGAAATGCAGGTAGTCCTCAACTTATAAACATTTGTTTAGCAACCATTCAAAGTTGCAACGGCACTGAAAGATCTGACGATCACTCTTCACACTTATGACTGTCACAATATCCCTGTGATCGCATAATCCGAATTTGGGTGCTTGGCAAATAGCATGTATTTTGTAACAATTGGAACATTTTGGGGTCCTTTGATTGCTATTTGTTTTTGGGGTTTTTTGCAAGTTTTATTGGTTTTTAAAGACAAATAAAAACAAACAAAACATAAAAACATCCAACTTTCTTTCATAAGTGTACAAGCAGTGTGTCGGTTGGTTTACAAATTTTTTGTGCATCCATTTCATAGTCTCAATTACAGTTACATTGCATAATAACTCATATTATCAATCAAAAATTGAATACCCTAGTATCACTATTAAACAATCATTTGACTGTAATTTTGTTCATTCATACTTTGCGAGATAACTATAATTTACTTAGTTTATTTTATAACAATTCATATAATCCTCCCAAATCTATCCTAAAGACATTTTATAGATATAATAACAAAAAAGAAAAGAAATACATCTTTATATATTCATTATTTTCTAAAATTCTAAATATTCTATTATTGTATTTTATTATCTAACCATTGATAGAAAAGGTCCCAAATTTTGTAAAATTGTTTACCCTCTTGTTCTCTAATTTCAAATGTCAATCTACTCATTTCAGCACATTCCAATATTTTCTTAATAGTTTCCTCCTGCGATGGTGTTTTCTCATTTTCCAATTTTTAGCAAATACAATTTGCTAAAAATTGCTATTTGTGACCTTCCCAGATGGCTTCCGACAAGCAAAATTAATGGGGGAACTGGACTCACATAACATCCATGTGATTTACTTAACTACTGCAGTGATTGGCTTAACAAACAAGGCCAAAAAAAGGCCATAAAGTCAGGCAACTCACTTAACAACCGACTTGCTTAGCAACGGGAATTCTGGTCTGAATTGTGGTTGAAAGTCAAAGATTACCTGTAGTTACTGAGCTGGACTGGATCCTTAGAGATCCAGACTCGTGTCTAGTTTCAATCACCAAAACCCCATTAGATGATTTTGGGCCAATCACTTTCTTTCTTGTAAGGTGGTTGTGGAAAAAAAAAATCAGACACGGAAGCACGCCGCTGTGAGTTCCTTGGGTATAATCTAATAAGCAATAAGCAAATAAAGGGCCCGTTGTGCAAACCCGCTGGGAGAAATGTCTTTCTCGCCAGCATAGCTTCTGAACAGGAGAAACTGGTTCCCAGCATCACAGAGGGAGATTCTGATGATCGTATATTGTAGTGTGAAGCCTCCTGGGAATCCTTGCTGTAAATTGAGTTGGAACAGGGCTGAGTTCCCTTAAAGGGAGGCTCACATCAAACACGTTTGACAGGTATATTTTTGGGAGTGCCAGTGTCCCCAGACATTTTGCGGCCAATCGCAATTCCTTTTCCGGTAGTTTGGTGGAAGAAAAGTAGGGAGAGAAATAATTTATCAAAAACAAAATGCTTTTTGGAAATCCAAAAGGCTTCCTTACCGTTTTCATGGCAGGCACTGTCAGACAAGCTTTAGGGTAGAGATGGGGAACGATGGTCCCTTTATGACTTGTGGACTTCAACTCCCAGAATTCCTGAGACAGGCTGCCTCAGGAATTCTGGGAGTTGAAGGTCCACAAGTCATAAAGGCACCATCCTTCCCCACCCCTTCTGTAGAGCTAGTGACGTGATTGGGAACTTTGGAGATGTTTGGTAGTCTGGAGAAAAGAAAGACTAGGGGGTGACATGACAGCAGTATTCTAGTATTTGAAGGGCTGTCACAAAGAGGAGGGGGGTTAATTTATTTTCCAAAGCACCAGAAGTCAGGACAAAAAACAATGGATGGAAACTGACCAAGGAGAGAAGCAACCTGGAATTAAGGAGAAACTTTCCAGCAGTGAGGACAATTAACCCGTGGAACAGCTTTGCCTTCAGAAGTTGTGGGGGCTTCATCCCTGGAGGGTTTTATGAAGAGATTGGACAGCCACTTGTCTGAAATGTTATAGGTCTCCTGCTTGAGCAGGGGCTGGACTAGAAGACCTCCAAGGTCCCTTCCGCCTCTATTCTGATTTAAATAAACATTGAAACATTCATAACATGGTTGATAGGGCTTGCATGACAAGTCCCAAAATGTCCCCTTATCAGAATATAAACAGCTGAATTTGATTTCTGGCATTGTCTATCGGCTTTTGATCTGGGAAGAAGGCAGTAGCCGAGAGTCCCTAAGAGAGCTTTTGTGATTGAAGTGGGACCTAGAACCTGGGTCTCCTGATACCCAGCCCATCATTTTCACAGACCAGGCTGAGAAGGAGGAACTGTCCCAGAGTCCTCAAGGCAGCTTTTCTGGTGGGAGAGGGATCTAGAAACTGGGTCTGTTGGTACCAGCCCAATATTTTCAACCCAAAACCAGGCTGAGCGGGAGGAACTGTCCCTGGGTCCTCAAGGGAGCCTCTGTGGCTGAAGGGGGACCTAGAACGTGGCTCTTCACCACAAGACCAGGCTGAGAGGAACGATCTAGCCCAGAGTCCAAAGGAGGACCTAGAACCCGCGTCTCCCTCTTGCCAGCCCAACGTTTTCACCACTAGACCAAGCTGAGAAGGAAGAATCATCCTAGAGATCCCAAGAGAACTTCTGTAGCTGAAGGGGCACCTAGAACCTGGGTCTCTCCACTCCTGGTTCAGCATCTTCACCGTCTTTTACACCTATTCCCAATACAATGTGTGCATGAACAATGAAGGGCAGCCGGCTTTTGCACACCTCTAGTTGGATCACTCTGGAACCAGCACGATGCTCTGGGGAACATTTCTCCTTCCAATGCCATTCCCTTCATTTATTAGAGCTTAGCCTGGTTTGTTACAGCCAGCATCTCAAGACAGGATCTCTTCTCTCTTGCAGAAGACAGCATCCTTATCCCAAGTGTCCTAGGGAGGGAATCTGATCCTGAGGGCCATGTGGCTTGCACAGGCTTTAGATTTCACAACCCCCAGAAGTAACATCAGTCCCCACTCCTTGTGGTTATTGGTTGGCCAGGTTATTCAATATCCTGACCTTCTGAACACAAACAGCAACACCAAGAAAACCTGGAATGGTTATAAGTCCTCAGGGCTGGGAATGGTGATCTGCCAAGTGGCACCTGTACTTTCCAGACAACAATTGTGTTTTTTTTCAGGGTTTCCAGCTGTCAAGGAACAGAGACTTATGACTTTTGCAATACTGCAGAGTTCCTGCAGCAATTCTTCGCGGCTTCTTTTTGGTGGCCCTGTTTTTCAGACATCAGCAGGTTGAAAGAGAGAAGGGGGGGAGAGGAAGGGAGGGAGGGGGAGGGAGAGAGGGAGGGAGGAAGAAAGAGGGGGAAAGAGGGAGAGAGGGAGGGAGAGTGGGAGGGAGGAAGAGAGCAGGGAGGGGAAAGGAAGGGAGGGGGTAGGAGGGAAGATGGGAGAGGAGAGAGGGAGGAAGAGAAAAAGGGAGGGGCAGAGAGAGGGAGGGTGAGGGAGAGAGAAGGAGGAAGGGAGGGTGGGTGGGAAGGATGAAGAGAGAAGAGAGGGAGGGAAGGGAAGAGGGAGGGAGGGAGGGGGTGGGAGGGCTGATGGGAGAGGGAGGAAAAGAAAAAGGGAAGGAGAGAGAAAGGGAGGGAGAGGGAGAGAGAAAGAGAGAGGGAGGAAGAGAGAAAAAGGGAGGGAAAGGGAGAGAAAAATAGACAGGGAGGGATTGTGGGAGAGAGAGGAAAAGAGAGAGGGAGGAAGAGAGTGGGAGGGAGGGAGAAGGAGGGGGGGAGGGAGCGGGAAAGAGTGAGAGATTTTCTTCTAAGTTTTTATTATCTCTAGGCCAGACCAAGAGTTCTCTACTCCTCTACTCGTTGCAGAATACCTTATGCCATCAGACTCGAAATTCTAGACCTAGAAAACCTACAACTACGCCGCCTTCGGTCCGATCTAAATATAGTATATAAAATCACACATTGTAATATCCTATCAGTCAATGAATACTTCAGCTTCAACCATAACAACACAAGAGGAAACAATAGATACAAACGCAAGGTTAATTGCACCAAACTTGATTGCAGGAAATACGACTTCAGCAACAGAGTGGTCAATGTCTGGAATACTCTACCTGACTCTGTGGTTTTTCCCCAAACCCCAAAAACTTTAACCTTAGACTGTCTACTATTGACCTCACCCCTTTCCTAAAAGGTCTATAGGGGGCGTGCATAAGCGCACCAACGTGCCTACCATCCCTGTCCTATTGTTTCTTTTATATATATATATTTATTATTCTTATATGTATCCATGTATTCATAACTATGTTTTACTTATACCTATTATCTTGTAAGCAATTGACAAATTAAAAAATAAAATAAAAAATTTTCAGGGCAGGCCCAGCAAGAAATGCATGTTGATTCTGGTTTTCCATTTGAGTCATATATCATTTCTATAAAATGAGGGATGTTTAGCAATGGATTTGTCAGCCTCTGAAAGTCTAAGGAAATATTTTTATATTACCAGATTTAAAAAAAAAAAGTCTAGTTCCTCTGACACAGAGTATCTATTAAACATTTAGCTATGTTTTAACAGCAGCAAAGGAAACCTTAGATTTCTCCTGCCCTGGGACCATTTTTAATAGCATTTATTCAGAATAAACTCAATTTACGTAACATGATAAACAACTGAAGCTAAGTACAACCTCTGAATCTGGCCAGAGGACTGTAAACAACTGTATCTGGCTTAATACAATGTGGCTTAAAGCAATGTGTGACAGCTATAACCACTGCCTATCTCTTAACGTGATGCTTTTGTCAATAAATTATACTAAATGGACATCAAGCCACTATGTCTTGTTCAATAAATTATGATCACAACAAACCATGAGGGCTCTAAACCATTCCCCATGTCTTCATGCAGCATTTCTTTAACTATTTTTCCTCAGGGCCTCTTCCCACTTTTAAAAATCACGGAAGACCCCAAATCAGCTTTTGTTTATATGTGTTATATTTATCAATATTTACCGTATTAAAAAGTAGAATTGAGGCCATCACTGCTACTACCTCCTGTCACAATCGTTTGATGGGATTTTACTATTGAGTCAAAAAGAGGGCTGTGAAAATATTTACAGACCCTTCACATCCCGGACACAAACTGTTTCATCTCCTTCCCTCAAACGCTATATAGGATCTTCTGCTTGAATAAGGGCTGGACTAGAAGACTTCCAAGGACTCTTCCAGTGCTATTCTGATTAACATTAACATTTGCGACACTGCAGTTCCCATTAATGGTTGCAACCTCTTTATTTTCTGCCTGCAGCTGCTAAATACTTGCAATCTCCCAGCTATAGAGCTTCTCCTTCCTCTGTTTAAAGCTGAGAATAATAACAATGCGTTGTTTCTGTGTCATATATGTGGGTATGTGTGTGTACACACAATTTATTTATTTATATTTTTGTCAAGTTTATGTAGTGTATACTGGAGGTGGTGACCCTTTGAGAGCTGTATGCAACAAATTTTCATTTTAATCTATGCCGATTTATGTACATTCAAAGTGACAATATTCTATTCTGGAACAGCTTTGTCTTCAGAAGTTGTGGGATCTTCATCACTGGAAACTTTCAAGAAGAGATTGGACAGGCATCTGTCAGAAATGCTACCAGGCTGTGATGGCGAACCTATGGCACGCATGCCACAGGTGGCACGCAGAGCCATTTGTGAGGGCATGCAAGCCCCAGCCAAATTTACCTGCACTGTGCATGTGCGCCTCCCAGGTGATTGTTGGGCTGTTTGAGGCCTTTTTCACCCTCCCTAGAGCTCGAGGGAAGCCTCTGCAGCCTTTGGAGGCTGAAAAACAGGCCTTCTGGAAATATCAGAAGTGCTGAAACCAGAAGTGCTGAAATGGGCCAGTTTTTTGGCCTCCAAAGGCTGCAGAGGCTTCCCTTGAGCCCCAAGTGGGGCGAAAAAGGCCTCAAACTGGCCAAAAATCAGATGGGAGGCATGCACATGCACAATGCAGGTAACAGGAGGGGGGGGCAGAGCGCACTGCATTGTGGGTGCATGCATGTGCTTTCGGCACACCACAACAAAAAGGTTCGCCATCACTGCTATAGGGTCTCCTGCTTCAGAAGGGTTGGACTAGATGACCAACAAGATCCATTCCAACTATTCTATTCTATTCTATTCTATTCTATTCTATTCCATTCCATTCCATTCTTATATCCTATCCTATCTATCCTATGATTCAATTCTATTCTATTTCATTCCTATTCGATTCTGTATATTGGGAATGGTGACCCTTTGAGAGCTGTATGCAACGAAATTTCAATTTAATCTACGCCTATGCGTACATTTAAAGAGACAATCAAGTTATTCTATTATTCTGCTATTCTTCTAATAAACTCCGATTGCTTTTCCAGGGCGGACCGCAATTGGGGTGGGGGAAGACAGAGCGAGGGGGAGGGACAGTTTCCTCCCCCTTTGCAGGAAGTGACACACACGTTCGCAACCGGGTCAGCTGGGATTCCGCTTTCCTCGCCGCCCACCCCCTTCGCAACTTCGCAAAGCCCGGGCTTTCAGGAGGGCGCATGGGATTCCTGCAATGGGAAGGTGGAGGGCGTTGTGGAGGCCTTGGGGCTGCGGCCAGAGCAACCTCTCGGCGCCTACGGTTAGTTTAAAAAAAAAAAACCCTCGCCGCCGACCCCCCCCCTTCTCTTTGGTTGTTGGGTTTTGTTTTTTTGCAAAAACGCCGAAGGTTACTTAGCAGGGCGAGAGCGTGCAAAAGTTAAGGCGGGGTTGTTTTTGCAACAATTGCCACCCGCGCGCGGCTGGTTGCCATCCGTGCGCGCGGACGTGCAGAAGGCAACGCTTGCCCATGAAGGCGGGGGGGGGGGTCTACCCTGAAATTGGGGCGGAGTGGGGGGTAAAATAAGGGGTTTAAGGGGAAAACAGGGAGTCGTATTGCAAACCGTCCTGGAAAGTGATCCCGTGCAAAAGAAGCCGGGATCGTGTGCAAGAAGCTTTGCGTGCAGTGCAGCGTAGCGCAACCAGCCTTCCTCCCCTCCCCCCTTTTCTCTTTGCTTAAGGGCGAAACCTCCGAGGATCCAGATGGCAGGCTTTGTCCACTGCGTGGAGAGGTGTTTCCTACCTCCCCCACCACCACCACGTAGGTGGTGGTAGCTCCCGTTTTATAAAATTAAGCGCGTTTAATGTATAATTAATCGATTATGGTATAAGCAGCCTTTGATTTCGCCGCGCGGTTTTGAAGGGCGAAGCGCGATCTCGGTTTTCGGCGGTGTGCATGAATAAATCGTGGTATTACCGATTACTTTAACCATTAGATTATAATATAAATTATGTATAAATGATGTATTGTGGAATTATGATAAATAAGTTATAAAAATGCAATGCTAATAATAGGATGGTATATCGCCGTGCCCTGCTTGTATTCAATCGTGGGTTAGTTACCTTTCGAGGAAGCAAATAAAACTCGTTTAAATACAGGTTTGCTGCTGGAGATCCCTTTAGATGAGATTTGCTGGGGGGTGGGGAAACGAATGCCGGGGATAGGAGTCAGATAATCGGCATAAAACTACCATGGGTTGATAAAAGATTAGTTAATTTTTCCTTAATAGACGCAGGAGTGCCACTTTTTCTGAATTCTTTCGGCCTTCACCACCAGATCTTTTTCATTCCAATTTTCCCGGCTTATAACCAAACTAGAGTCTGATAAATAAGCAATGATACCCTCTTGATTTGTGTCTGGGATGTGGGGAGGTACAGGAAGCCAAGTTTTGGGAGCTAGGCGGGTGGGAAGGAGCTGATTATCTTAAGTCTTTGAAATTCTAGTTGTTTCTAGTGGTTGAGACTTGGGAGGTGTACAACTTTAGTAGATGAAACTAAGATATAGTAACTTATGTCCTATGTGTATTGTAAGAAATATCTCTCAGCCTCTGTGTACAAGCAATTTTTTAAGGATCTTTCCCCCACATTAAGAAAACACATAATAAAGTTTTAGCTAAGGATAGTTGAATAAGCCATGGTTTTAACCATGATTTATTGAACTTTGTTGAGTCCACATATTACGTTAATCCATTAGCCACCCATTAATGAGAAATCCCCTCACTAAACCAGAGGAGCCAAATTCTAGATTTAAAAAAAAAAGTTTATTGGAGAAATACAGGAACAAGGAAAAGGATGGTTTTTACAAAAACTCCGGATAAAATCAATATCATCTGTTTAAATAGACAATTTTTACCTCCTTGAATTAAGATGTTGGATTCCCAAACATGTTGGAAGTTCATTGACCAGATATAGTTGGAGAAATGTCGTCAGGGCCTTCTCTGGAGATGTTGATAGGCAGGGACCTCTTTCCTCCTTCCTTGGAGTGCTTCTCTGTTTTAGGGAAGGTGGAAGGTAGATCAGAGCCAACCTCTTTGAGCAGAGTGACTTTTATTTTGCCCAATCCAAGCCAGTCCTCTTTCTCTGATGTCTTAGACCTAGCTAGCAAATCAGAAATTACCTTACTGGTTAGACCCACCTTCATAGCAAGGTGGAATATAAAGACATACCTGTAGTTTAGTGTTTAGTCTGTATTATGTCAGTGGAAATCTCATTTGAGGAAACAAAATAAATAGAATAGAATAGAAAGGACGGAACACTGTTCTATTCTCTATTCTAGTCTCTATTGAATAGAGAATAGAACAGAATATAGAATAGAACAGAACAGAATAGAATACAGTAGAATAGAATAAGATAGACAGAACAGAACACTGTTCTATGATGGAAACTGAACAAGGAGAGATTTAACCTGGAAATAAGGAGAAACTTTCTGACAGTGAGAACAATCAACCAATGGAACAGAAGTTGCCCTCAGAAGTTGTGGGTGCGCCATCACTTGAGACCTTCAAGAAGAGATTGAACTGCCACTTGTCAGAAATGGTGTAGGGTCTCCCGCTTGGGCAGGAGGTTGGACTAGATGACCTACAAGGTCCCCTCCAACTCTGATTATCTGTTATCTGTTATGCTATTCTCTATTCTAGTCTAGTGAATAGAGAATAGAATAGAATATAGAATAGGATGGAATAGAAAAATAGAACAGAACACTGTTCTATTCTCTATTCCAGTCTATTGAATAGAGAATAGAATGGAAAAAGAGTAGAGTAGAGTAGAAAGGAAGGGACCTTAGAGGTCTTCTGTTCCAACCCCCTGTTCAAGCAGAAAGCCCAATTGTGTACCGTTTCAAACAAATTGTTGTCCACTCTCTTCTTTAAAACCTCCAGGATTTGTGCCTCACAGCGCATAACTAATTTATTAGATCTATATTGGGCAGTTATGATAGCATAGTATCTAATGCCGGAAGAGTTCAATGTTTACATGTTGAAGAGTTTACATGTTAAAAAATTACAGATGTTTCCCTTCGCCCCTGCAGAGGAGCCATTATTTCCCCATGCTTTTGTGACTTTTCTTCCGCCATTATCCTGTGGGAAAGTCTAGCTGGGATACAAGTCTTCATGAGGAGATATATCTCTCCAAACCTTAGATCAGGGGTGTCCAACCTTGGCCTCTTTAAGACTTGTGGACTTCAACTCCCAGCTGAGGAATTCTGGGAGTTGAAGTCCACAAGTCTTAAAGTGGCCAAGGTTGGACACCCCTGCCCTAGATCAAGAGTCTTCAAACTTGGCAAGTTTAAGACTCGCGGACTTCAACTTCCAGGATTCCTGAGCTAACATGAATCGAGGAAGAAATCTGGGAGTTAAAGTCCACAAGTCTTAAAGCTGTCAAGTTTTGAAGACCCCTGCCCTAGATCAACCTTGAACCCTATCCATTTTGCCAAGATGGCTGCCTCATGGGCCTTATTTAATGAGGCCTCTTTCTCCAGGCCGTCTTTTATACCCTGCTCTTCAATGGTGGTTCAGAGGAGGAAATCGTTTTAAAGAACCGATGCCTACAAAGCATCATCTGCTATTCCCAGAGCAGGGCTGCAGTCTTCTCCGGTCAACAGCGAGGGGTATGAGAGTTGTAGACAGAAATATCTGGAAAGAGAGAGAGAGAGAGCATAGAGAACAACCTTGAACGACAGAAGGATTGAGCTGCTAAGCCCATCTAAGGTCAGATAAGAAGGGACAAGAATGTAAGGTGAGTAAACATTACAGAGAAGCCCCTCCCAAGTTCACATGAAGATAAATTGAGGGAAATGGAAGCCGTTTGAGGCTTGGGAAGATTCTATTACTACAGCTATTACTATAACTGATTCTGTGGCCCTCAGGTTGTGGACCCCTGGCCTACACAAATGGGTGCAAGATAGTCCATACAGCTAATCCTTGACTTGTGACCATAACAGCCTGCAATTTTGGTCATAAGTTGTGAGGGTCCTTGAGCAGATCACTGCATCACCATGTTACAGGCTTTGGTGTAATTTTATAGTCTTTTTTGTGGTGGTCATTAAGTGAGCACCACAGTCGTTAAGCAAACCCATTGTTTGCTGGGGAGGGGAGGGGAGGGGAAGGGAAGGGAAGTCTTTATTGGCCAAGTGAGATTGGACACACAAGGACTTTGTCTTTGGTGCATTGTAAAGATTGTAAAATGCAGTCACATAACTGCAAGATGGCGCAAGCAACAGTAAATACCAGTTGCCCACCCTCTGAATTTTGATCAGGTGACCATGGGAATGCTGCGACAGTCATAAGCATGAACAATGATTGTAGGTCATTTTTCTTTTTTAACTTCGAAGGGGTTACTGAATGAATGGTTGTAAGTCAAGGACCACGTGTATTGTTGGGTTTTGTGGGTTTGGATCGCTGGGTTATGAGAACCCAGCTCCAAGGGGTCGATGGGAGGAAGGAAGAAAATAGTATTGACTGAGCAAATATGCCAAGTTCTCTCTTGCCTCCTTTTGACTCTCCAGGTGTTCCCCCACCGAAATGCCTCTTCCTTTGCCCTCCCCCGCCAACCTGTACCTTTGTTGGCTCAAACCATGACCCAGTACCTGCGCTCCCTGGAGCCCCTGGTGAACCCCAAAGACCTGGAGCAGACGCGGCAGCTGGTGGCAGCCTTTGGGGCCCCAGGCGGAGAAGGCGAGAGGCTGCAGGTGCGGCTGAAATGCAGGGCTGCCCGCATGGAGAACTGGGTAAGGAAGGGGGACTCTGGAGGGCAGGCGGGAAACCATGGAGCCCTTGGGGGTGCAGTGGCTAGAATGCAGTACTGCAGGCAAACTTTGCCCGCAACCTGGAGTTCAATCTTTACAGAGCTCAAGGTTGACTCAGCTCGCCATCCTTCCAAGGAGGGTAAAATGGGGGGAATCCAGATTGTTGGGGGCAATACGCTGATTGTCAACTCGTAAAGCATTCAAGGCCTGCTCTCGAGTTGCCATAAGAAGTGGGGGGCGGGGGGGAGAGATCCGATAGAGCAGTTTGGTTGCTATGACCAGAAACACATTCCACATATACCTTTCTCCAGATTGTGTCCCAGGTTACCAGAGCCACCCAGAGTGGTGTGTTTTCTATAGCCCCTGAAAGTGCTCAGTTGGAGAATATGATTTATGACACACTCTGGGACGAAGCGGGAAACAGGGTCATAGGTGGGCAGTAAATTACATAGGGCAGAGTCGACTGCACTTGGGGAAAATGCTGACACGTTGCTCCTAATAAATAATTGGTTTCCTTTTGAAATTTGGCCCGAGGCGCATGAATTAATTAGGGCATCCATCGGAACACTGACACTAATGTTGTGAACTGCCCAGAGAGTACTCTTAAGAAGGGGTCCCCAACCACCAGGCTGTGGCTCACTACCGGCCCATGGCTTATTTGCAACTTGGGCTGCTTAAGTGTGCACACAAGCAGCAGGCCAGTACACATGCATGCAGCTTGACTCACGTGAGTGGTGACTCGGTTCCTCCCTCCCCTTGGAAGTTGACCCGCAAAAGTTGAGGACCATAGCTATAAAGCACTATAAAGCGCTATAAAAATCTAAGTGGTATTACTATGTTTCTAGCTATTCCTATCCAATTTAGGTATTCCTATCCTGTGGCACTATTAAAGGTAAAGGTTCTCCTCGCACATACATGCTAGTCGTTTCGGGCTCAAGGGGATGGTGCTCATCTCCGTTACAAAGCCGAAGAGCCAGCGCTGTCCAAAGAAGTCTCCATGGTCATATGTTCAGCATGACTAAACACCGAAGGCGCACGGAACGCTCTTTCCTTCCCACCAAAGTGGTCCCTATTTTTCTACTTGCATTTTTTTACGTGCTTTTGAACTGCTAGGTTAGCGGAAGCTGGGGCAAGTAACGGGAGCTCACTCCGTCACGCGGCGCTAGGGATTTGAACCGCCAAACAGCCGACCTTTCTGATCAACAAGATCAGCATCTTAGCCACTGAGCCACCACGTCCCTATATAGAGGCATAATTGGTAGGTTGCAAATTCCGAGTCATGGAGAGCAACTACGTGGTGGAGGTACGTCTGTTCCCCTTTTGCTTTCGTGGAACGGCTCTTTTCTCCCACTTGGTGCCCACCAGATGTTTTGCAACTGCAACCATCCCAAATTCTGCAACCGCATCATGGCCTGTGAACTAAATGTCCCCAAAGAAGCCACAAAAGCTGACTTGCCTTTCTGCCTTGATAAGGAAGCTTTGAAGCATCATTGCTGGTCCACACCATTTACTAACACCCCTTTCCCATTCTTAGGATTCTGAAACCCACAAATAATAGGAATAGCAATAGCAGCTTTATATTCTGCTTCACAGTGCTTCTACAGCCCTCTCTAAGTGGTTTACAAAGTCAGCATTTTGCCCCCAACAATCTGGGTCCTCATTTCACTGACCTCGGAAGAATGGAAGGCCGAGTCATCCTTGAGCCGGAGAGAGTCGAACTGTTGGCAGTCAGCAGAAGTAGCGTATAATACTGCATGCTAATTAACCACTGGGTCACCACGGTTCTCTGGGTTAATGTTGGTTGCTTTTTTTCTTGTTTCTTTTCGCTTAAAAAATATCACACTTTTGTCTCTCCAGTAATGTCACCGTGTCATCGGAAAAGCTTTGTGGTCCTTGACGCCCTGATTGGTTTCTTAAATTTATCTCCAAAAGAAAAAAAGAGTCCTTAATCTTAAGGGTTTGTTCATATTAATGGGAAAAGTGGTGAGGGAACTACTACTGGGCACACTACTGCCCCAAGTTGCTTATTTGATGGCATGGGAACTCAAGAGCTTGCTTCTGTCCTTATCTTGTCACAGAAATGAGCCACCAAGTGGATGCCAAGTTCGTAATGATCAATCTAGGGTCTACTTAGTAGCATTTGCTGGGGGCAAGAGGAGAACAGATCAAATGGATGTGACAAGGGTCGTTGTGTAAAAGTTACAACTCAGATACGTGCACCCGATGTTGCACCCCAGGTACACAGTGGCAGTGTTTGCATGACGTTTCACTGCATGGGATTCACTGCATAACCTAAGAATCGTTGTAGTTTGCGCTGGATTCTGTCGGGTCTTCCCACAGGTAAGGGGAAGCCTGATGACCTCCAGATGTATTGGGCCAATCTTTGCACATCTGGAGGGGCATTAAGCAGGGGAAGGCTGCCATAACTATATGTTAGATTTTGCAGCAGAAATTCTAATCCAGAAAGCTCACACAGATGACTAATTCAGTAGGATTCATTAACTTCTTTGTATATATATATATAATAACATGTGAAGTAAAGTTTACAATACCAATAGTAGATTCTTCCAACGTAACACAAGCAAAACACAAGCAGCAGCTTCAAAGCTCAGAGCAGAGACTATAGCCACACCCAGGTGAATCTAGTTTCACTTTCCAATTCAGCTCCCATTGGCTGGTTTGTGGCCATGCCTATACTTTGGCTGACTTTGTTAATAAGCTCTATTCCATTCATGAATATACTCTGACACTATATACCAGTGGTGGCTAACTTTCCTGTGCCAAAAATTGTGTGTGCTGTTGCGCGCTCATGTGCCAGCACCCAGAAGGCAATGTATGCCCTCCCATTGCGCATGTGCACGCAATCCCCCACCCCCTTACCTACACTGCACCTCCCAGCTGATTTTCAGCCGGTTTGAGGCCTTTTTCGGCCTCCCAGGCTTGAGGAAAGCCTCTGCAGCCTGAAAAATAGCCTGTTTCATCACTTCCTGTATCACAGGACGGGCCTATTTTTCAGGCTGCAGAGGCTTTCGTCAAGGCTGGGAGGCCAAAAAAGGCCTCAAACCAGCTGAAAATCAGCTTGGAGACACGCGCATGTTCAGTGAGGTAAGTTTGCCTGCGGCTCGAGGGCTGCCATAAATGGCTCTGCGTAGCACCTGTGGCACGCGTGCCATAAGTTCGCCATCATGGCTATATACTACTAAAAACCTTGTGTATCCACTGATTGTAACCAGGGTAGATGAAAATTGATGTTTTTTTTTTAAAAAAAGCAAAAAAACCCAGATTTTTTTAAAATTTAAATTGGATTTTTAATTTTTTTTTATCCAAAAAAAAATTGGTGATGTAGGGCTTCCTGCCTAAGCAGGGGGTTGGACTAGAAGACCTCCAAGGTCCCTCCCAACTCTGCTATTCTACCCTACCTGCTTTTTTGCCTAGCTGCGATCATTCTGTTCCTCTGTTTAAATAAGGAAATATCCCTGAAACAATGACCTAGTAGATCACAGGTTGTCTAGTTTGAATTAGACAATCAAACTTCTAACACTTCCAAGTGTGCAAGCAAGCAAACATGATAATCTTACTAGACTTTGTCTTCAGTGTTACCACATTGTCCTCGTTTTAATGACCCTTTGCATCAGTGGGGAGCTGATAATTAATAGTTTGGAGGAAAAATATTAAAGCTTTCTCTTGTTTTGGTCCACTGAAGCTGGACTTTCCTTTCAGGAAGAAAGTAGACTGTTCAGTCCATGCCTGACCGACTTTATTAATGATCTCAGGAGGATGTGGCACTAATGCAAAAATTCAGCTGATGCAATTTATATAACTTCTTTTTGCTGCTGTATAAATTTTTATTTTTTAACCCTAAAAACATGCCATGTTCCCCTTAGAATTTACAAATATAAATTCCTTCATACAGAAATTTACATTCTGTCAGAACGGTTCTATGCATTGCTTGAAAAGTTTGTACATATTTTAAATTTCTTGTTGCTCTCTATATATTTGTAGCTTTTACTTATCTACTAACAGCGTTTATTGGCTGCCCCCATGTGGCCAGTTTAAGGCAGTATACATCAGCAAACAAATACAGAATATCTTTATAATTAAAACCAATGAAAACACATTACCAAAACAATAAACAAGCACAGAATGAGATGAGCTGGTCTAATCCCTTTGAAAATAAGAACTTTTTAAGAGCCATCCTGAGCGGAAGGAATCACAAGGAATGATTCCTTAATTATGGGGCTGTCGACATAAAACCCCATCTCTTGTCTTATTACGGGAAAGGCACTGATATCAGAAATGAATTTTCTTTCATTAGGCCCAGAAAAGCAAAATCATATTCGGTGAGTCAGTCCGCAGTAAGTCCACATGCATAGTATTCTGGTCTGTAGAAGCATGTTTGCATCATTGAAAATAGAATAGGAATAATTTCAATAATATAATTAGCAATAATGAATTTTCTTGAGTCTATTGATCTATTTGAGCTTACCGAAATATTTATCAGACTTATATAAACTGTCCAATTCCAGAGGCACCAAGTTTTTGGTAGCTTCAAATATTTTTTTTAGAAGCAAAGTATGAACGCAATTGACCCCAAAATTTCTGTTGCTGAACAAGACCGGGATATGTGGAGTTTGCCCTGTTTTTCAGCCTTTCTTGTTATTAAATGCATCACTGCAGTTTAGTTAGGGACAGGGCTGTTAAGTGAACCTGGATTTTCACTGACTTTGTCAGTGACCCCGGGCCAACTGTCGTAAATAGGAGTCAGTTGCTGCAACGGGATGCTGCAATGGTCATAAGTGTGAAATATAGTCACGTATTTTTTCCATTGCCGTTGTAACTTTGAATGGTCACTAAATGGAACTGGTGTAAATCAAGGAGTGTGTCCTTTTGTCTAATGGCAACAAGATAGAAATCAGGATCGGGGCAGGGATGTATATCAAAGGCCTCAGTGGAGGTGGGGCAGCGACCAGATTGCAGCCTCAGTTGCGTATTGCATCCTGAGGCAGCTGAATGCAAATTCTGTAATCTGGGTTTGTGTGATGATTGTCAACTCATAAAACATTTTCTGTGCTCCGTTTTATAATGGCCAACAGAAAGGACTTTGGAAGAGCAGGGCAGCAGTTTGAAATCGAAAGTGCATTCTGTTCATATTTTGCAGAGATTGTAACTAGGTGACTGAAGTTTCTGCTGTGGACAATCTCTAATTGGAGAACATGATTGATGACTCTTGGCTATGGACGTGTTTTGTTGGAGAATATGAATTATGATACACCCAGAGGGGTGGGGGAAAACCAAGGGTCAAGGGTGACAGTGAATTACGTGTCTCAGAATCGGCTACATACAGATCGTGCCAATATGTCGCTCCTAATGAATTCTTTGAAGTTTTTTGAAGATTGGCTCAAGGGTCGGGATTTAATTCGGGCAATCGCTGGAATCCTGAAGCGACTTCATGACAGATGTACTGTGGCTTCTAACAGTTGCTTATGCATGCCATAGACCAGGGGTCCCCAAACTTGGCAACTTTTAAGACTTGTGGATTATGCTCGCTGGAGAATTCTGGGAGTTGAAGTCCACAAGTCTTAAAAGTTACCAAGTTTGGAGACCTCTGCCATAGACCTTCCTCCTGCCACGCATATTCTGATGGTTGATGGTTGACATATATTCTAACCTTACCTAATTCGTCCTAGATCAGAGATTGGTGGATTCAGACAGCCTACTTGGAGAACCACCTTCCCCTGGTTGTTCACTCAAGCCCAGCTGTCGTCCTGCCCAAGCAGGATTTCAACGACTGGAAAGGACAATTGAGGTGAGTCATTTGGTATGAGGTTAAAAAAAAATGGCTTGAGTCAAGAAGTGGAAGTATCATGGCTGTTGGAGGAAGAATCAGGTCTTTGGGAAGAAAAGGGAATGACGAAGGCAGTGATTGAATTGATACATGAGATTCAATCATGGTTTAACCTGAGGTGGCTAACCTTTTTGGGCTCCCGTGCTGAAAATTGCGTGCGCTATCTCGCGCGCTCGTGTGCCAGCACAGAAGGCAACGTGCCCTTCCCCCCTGCGCATGCGTGCACAACACCCCCGGCATCCCGTTACCTGCATTGCACATGCGCACGCCTCCAGGCTGATTTTCAGCCTCCCTGAGGCTCGAGGGAAGCCTCTTCAGCCTCAGGAGGTCGAAAAATGGGCCTTTCGGAAATACCGGAAGTACCCATTTTCAGCCTCCGGAGGGCCTCTGGAGCCCAGGGGAGGCCGTTTTTGCCCTCCCGGAGGCTCGAAGGATGCCTCTGCAGCCTTTGGAGGCCAAAAAACAGGCCCATTTTGGCACTTCTGGTATTTCCCTCAAGCGTTAGGAAGGCCGAAAACTGGCTCAAATGGGCCAAAAATCAGCTGGGAGGTGCACGCATGCGCAGTGCAAGTAAGTTTGTCTGGGGCTCACATGCCTGCACAAATGGCTCCGGGTGCCACAGGTTCGTCATCACCAGTTTAACCAATATCCCAAAGGTGCTTTTTCAAGAGGCAACTGGATTTTCTTGTTTTTGTTTGAAGACATTTCACTTCTCATCCAGGAAGCTTCTTCACCTCTGACTGGATGGTGGGGAATGGAAAGATTTATATTCCTTGCAGACAGCTGGTCATTTGCATTCTTTTCGAGAGTCCTTGAGGCCACCTGGAGGTTTATCTGTGTTGTCAGGGTCACCTGAGTGATGTAAATGGGTGTGGAGCCTTCTGTTGAAAGGACTGTGTTATAGACTGGAGATAGATGATGCTATATCCCTCCCCCTCTGTTGAGAGAGAACATGTTCAATTTCGACATTGTTGGCCTCTTTGACCCCTCTTTCAAACTAGCGGTCCTCTCTCTCCAAAATGTGGAGTTTTTTTATCTTCAAAATAAACCTCAGGTAGCCTCAAGGACCCTTCGAAAAAAATGCAAATGACCAGCTGTCCAAAAAGAGTATAAATCCTTCAATTTCCCACCATCCAGTCAGAGAAGCTGAAGAAGCTTCTTGGATGAGAAGTGAAATGTCTTCAAAGAAAAACTAGGAAGTTTAGTTGCATCTTGAAAAAAAGTTTGGCTTGTTCTATTTGGATGACTGAGAACCTCCATAGATGTTTAATCAATGGTTTAACCAATGTTTTTGGGATAAACTATAATTTGCTAGATTCTTTCAACATGCTAAACATAAACCATGTTTCATATATCTCTGCGCTGGGGCTTTCAGAATATATTATCCCACAAACAAAATATGGGACATTTTGGAATGCATTGACCTATTTTTAAGATCTTCAGGATCGCCTTATTTTATGGTAGGGGCTCAGTTGTGTAACACGACTTGGAATGTGGTTTAGCAAATTGGATGAGCTAGCCAGTTAGGTTTCCAAACTATGGTTGATGGTTCAGCATGTGACAAAAACTTAGCCAGTTGTGGCTCCCATCAGCCCCTTTGCAGCGTGTCAACATCTCAAGATAAGGCCGTGAATTTTTTTTCTTAAATTGAGCTGGTTTCAAGAATACAAATGGGGAGATTCTTGCTCTATCCCATCATTAAAATGAAAAGTGATCAAAGAATGGCCTGAGAAAAATGTCCATAAGTCCCCCAGTGACATCAAGACATCCGTAGAGCGGAATGTATTAAGAGTTTGCAGCAATCCAACCAGCACACAAGTAAATAAATCAGCAGGATTCATCTATAGAAAAAAACATGTTCATATACAATAATATAAAACATGATTCAAGTATACAATACTCATGCAGCTCTTGCAATGTGATAGCAAGGACAAGAAGCAGAAGCAACTAGAACCATCAGAACTCAGAAATCACAGAAGCTCTATATTTATACAGACCAGTTACTCTTAAACCACGAGCCGGCTGACATAGCTCACAGCAGGTGGTGTTTCTTAGTTATCAAACAGTTCCCATTGGCTGACTTGTTATGGCTATTCCAGATCACGATTTCTTACATGCTGACAGAATGGGACAATTTGCCACAGCCAACTGAGTAGAGTAGAGTAGAGTAGAGTAGAGTAGAGTAGAGTAGAGTAGAGTAGAGTAGAGTGGAACAGGAATAGAACACAACAGAATGGAATGGAATCATAGGGTAGGGTAGGTTAGGATAGGATAGGATAGGATGAGAATAAGGATAGGATAGGATAAGAACAGAAAAGAACAAGAGAATAGAATAGAATAGTAGTGTTGGAAGAGACCTTGTAGGTGATCTAGTCCAACCCCCGGCCCAAGCAGGAGACCCTACACCATTTCTGACAGGTGGCAGTCTAGTCTCTTCTTGAAAGTCTCCAGTGATGGCACTCCCACAACTTCTGAAGGGAAACTGTTCCATTGCTTGATTGTTCTCACAGTCAGAAAACTCAGTACAGGACAACTCGCCACGGCCAAGTCACCGTGGGACAACTCGCTGCAGGACAATTTAACAATTCTATTTAATTATTTAATTATTTAAAAAATTTTTGTCATTCACATATTCTGCCCTCCTTTTGCACCCTTTCTTTCATTATTCCATTCTGCCATTTCTTTAATACCAGTGGAACTCTTGTCCTGCAGTGAGTCGTCCGTGTTGAGTTGGTCGCGGTGAGTTGGTTGTAGCAAGTTGTCCTGCGGCAAGTTGGCCGTGGCGAGTTGTCACAGACCCCTATAGAGGCCCTCTGAGGTCCTCAAAGGATGGGGCTGAGGCCCCGACCCCTAAAACTGAGGTCCTCGTTATTAGTGCAATGCACTAATCCAGACTGAAGGCTGAACCGGCACTGGCAAATCACCAGCAGGAATCACAACAGAAACAATAGGTCTGTAGTGTACGCTGAACACAAATTGCTTTGAAGCTGGGAGCATTGTTTGAAGAGCTCCTTATCCAAAGACACATCGAGCTGAGTCTGGCGTAAAATGAAGTATAATTAAAACTTGCGTGGGTGGCCAGTCAAACAGAGATCACTTCATATAAGTACACCTCTGGCTGGCAGCTGCTGAAAAGGGGTGTGGCTTAATGCATATCCTTAACCAGATTGTTTGAAAGGAACAAGTGTGGGGGTATAGCTCAGCGGTAGAGCATTTGACTGCAGATCAAGAGGTCCCTGGTTCAAGTCCGGGTGCCCCCTTCTTTTAGTGGGGGGAAGGAAAAGAGCGTTTAACTTCAAGGTCATCGACTACCTTCCCAACCTTTTGGCCATTATCCCAAAGGTGCTTTTCTCAGGAGGCAACTGGACTTTCTGGTTTTTTTCTTTTCTTTGAAGATGTTCTCATCCAAGAAGCTTCGTCAGCTTTATACTCCTTGCAGACAGCTGGTCCTAGAGCAGGGGTGTCATTAAAGTGGATTTCATTGAGGGCCGCATCATGGTTGTGTTTGATCTTGAGGGGCTGGGATGGGGGGGTGGCCAGGGTAGCCGTGCTAAATGTCACTCAAGTCAGAGGTGCCTGTGGTGGCCCAAGTGCTCTGCCAACGAAAATGGGTTTCCGAGCTCCGTTTTTGGCTGCGACCCTCTGACAGCGAAAACAGCTCGGGAGGGCCACATGCAGCCCTCCCGAGCTCCGTTTTCACTGGTAGAGGCACTGCGGGACGGTCCTTTGCTGTTTCCAGAGTGGCCCCCATGGGCCGAATCTGGCCACCGGGCTTTGAGTTTGACACCCGTGTTTTAGAGGGTGGTTGAAGCACCTTTGGGACAACCATGACCTGGATGACTGAGAATATCTAACAGACTTTTAGCTATACAATTTGGGATGAACACCCTTTGGATGGTGTGGGAGCAGGAATGGATTTCCAGAGGAAAATAGCAAACTGCAGGAACCAGCAGCACTACTTGAATGACATTGAGGACACAGATAAACCTCCAAGTGGCCTCAGCGACTCTCTACAAAGAATGCAAATGACCAGCTGTCTGCAAGGAGTATAAATCCTTCCATTCCCCACCATCCAGTTAGAGCTGAAGAAGCTTCTTGGATGAGAAGCGAAACATCTTCAAAAGAAAAAAAAAACAAGAAAGTCCAGTTGCCTCCTGAAAAAAGCACCTTTGGGACAACCATGACCTGGATGAGGGAGAATCTCTACAGGCCTTTGGGGCACTAGGGACCAGTTCTATGGAGAGAGGTTTTTCCATGGACAGGATGGGGCGTGGTTTTGCATGCTGCTTGCACCCCATGGATGGGGCTTTGCTTGTTTGGGTGTCCTGGTTTTTGGCATGCCGTGGCCCAGTGCCAGTCTACAGATCCCAGGGGTTGTTGTGGTTAGCCGGCAGCAGGTGCGGACAGCTGAGGAGAGCGAGGACTCAGGTGAGGGGCCAGGACCATCAGGGAGTGGACTGCTGCCTTCAGAGATTGTGGGGGCTGGCAGCAGTGATGAGGAGGTTCCTGAGGAGCCCGTGGCCAAATGCACATGTGCGCAGGATTGCTCACAGGCAAGAGCAGCTACAACAGCACGAACGACTTGGGAGTAAGGCTGCAAGGTAATGGCCCCTCCTTCAAGCAGATAAAAGCCAGGTGTGAAACGAACATTCTTTGCAGAAGGCAAAGACATTTTGAAACTCCAGCCTCGTGGACATTCCAGTATCCTGAGTTGGTATTTAAAGACTCTTGTATTGCAAATTATTTCTTGCCTGTTATCTTTTGGCTGTCTCGCACAGTTTGGCAAGGCTTGTACTTATCACAGCTAATTATTTTGCAGAAGCATTAAAAGGTTTCTGTTCCTTTTGGTTTGTGTTTGATTTGTTGGGAAAGGGTGTGGGTCAGAACAGGGGTTGGGGACCCCCTGTTCTATGCCAACAAAACAAGTGGGAAATAAATATTGAGACAGTTCCCCAAGACTAAGAGTTAAGCTCTTAATTTGTCATTCTTCATTATGGGGAGGTAGACGTTGGTTGCTTGCCAAGTAAGAGATGCCATTCTCGGCCACACCCACTTCTTGGGGAAGAAGGAATATATTTCTAATTTAAACTATTTGGATGTAAGGGTTGGGTAGTTGGGTAAAACCTGGAGGACTTCACTTAAAAACATTCTCATGTTTTTAAGTGTTCCTTTTTCTTTTTTTTCCATTCTTTTTTCTTTTTCTTTTCTTTTTTGCTCTTCTATTTGTGTATGTGTTGTTGATTTGTTTTTAATTGTAAAATTAATAAAATTTGTTTAAAAAAAAACCTGGAGGACTTAAAAACAGCAGGGAATAGAAATAGAATAGAATTCTTTATTGGCCAAGTGTGATTGGACACACAAGGAATTTCTCTTGCCATCCCCTTTTCACTCATCGCATCACATGAACCAATCCCAAAGTAAGTTCCTTTTTTTCCTGTGCCACACTCTTTGGCCTTGAACTAGCAAAATAATTCTGTTTTGTCTACTAAGAGCTACCCAATTAAAATCACCACCCTCCCACTTTCTCAAGCTATTATGTGGCAGCCACGAATAAGGATTCCAAAGCTGACACCAGTCACAAGTGGGAGGGGATGTGTGATAAGGAGTGACGGAAAGATTAGGTGTTGTGAAATTTATTTCCCTATCTGCATGGAGAAACTAGAACAGCATGCTTTATTTTTTAAAAGAAAGAGGGCCCGTCATTCATTACAGGCAGTCCTCAACTTATAACCAGGCCAAAATGTCCATTGCTAAGCAAGAGGGCTGTACAGTGAGCTTTGCTGCCATTTTGTGAGCTTTCTTGCCAGAATTCTGTCAACTTATAACCAGGCCAAAATGTCCATTGCTAAGCAAGAGGACTG
>NW_020769439.1:1487577-1535572 GCF_900518735.1 Pseudonaja textilis
ACAGTGAGCTTTGCCGCTATTTTGTGAGCTTTCTTGCCAGAATTCTTGAAGTGAATCACCACAGTTGTTAAGGTGGCAATACAGTGGTTGGTTAAGGGAATCTGGCTTCTTCCTTGCCTCTGTTTTGCTAGAAGGTCACAAAAGGCATAAATACACACCAATTGCCAAGCAGTACCTCATGTGACTGCAGGGATGCTGCAATGGTCACAAGTGTAAAAAACAGTCATAAGTCACTTTTTTTCAGTGCCACTGTAACTTTGAATGGTCATTAAGCGAATAGATGTAAGTGGAGGACTACCTGTTCTAGGTGGGGTGAGGAGTCTTATATATATTTTTTTTTAACTGGTCTGGGTATCCCACCAGAATTCACCTTGATTTCTCCAAGGCCGAAAGGAGATGGATACTAAACTAAAAGAGACAGCTTAAAATCCTTCCTGCTCAGGACAAGATTCTGGATTTTCCCCAGTTTTAAATGAAAGGAGGAAGAGATGAAAGGGATAACTTGTCTTTTCAATGTTGTATAGATTTGGACCGCTTTCTTCTTTTCAGACCTTCCTCCAGAGCAGCAGATGACCTGGGAAAATTTTTTTGTGCTTCACATTTTGTGCTTCTTAGGAGAAGCTGGATAAAGTTGCTAGAAGGTGAAAAAGTTTCTCCATAAGTAGGGTCTTTTCCATCCCTTCTTTGAGCATCATCAAAGCATTAGAAGAGCCATGGTGATGCAGTGGTTAGAGTGCAGCATTGCAGGCTAACTCTACCCACTGCCAGCAGTTCGCTCCTGACGGGCTCAAGGTTGACTCAGCCTTCCATCCTTCCGAAGTGGGTAAAATGAGGATCCAGATTGTTGTGGGGGGGCAATAGGCTGACTCTGTAAATCGCTTAGAGAGGGCTGTAAAGTACTGTGAAGCGGTATATAAGTCTTAAGTGCTGTTGTTATTTTCTTTACTTAAGTCCAGGGTGGAAAACGCCACATCAGGGTTCCAAGTAATAGACCCATAGAGAGCAAAACTCCGAGGCAGGTAGATTCCTTGAAGAATAGCTTCATATTGGCACAGGTCTGGTGAAAACCGACTCTGAAGGTTCCTGGTAAAGTAAAAGTTCATCCCTTTCTCAAAACAATCTATCACATGGCCCAATCACAGCACTGTCTGGTTGCCTGGTGACATCACTCTGCCGCCTTCTGCCCAGGTGTGAGAATGACCTTGGTTCCCAAGAGAAAGTATTTTGCTTTGGCTACAAAATCCCAGCTATCTCAAATCCTCCCTCCTTATCCCTCGGCTCCAGTTTGGTAACACTGAAGCTCTCAAGAGGGCTTCAGTCAGGTCAGCTTCAGGGTAGAAAAACACCATTCTCCAGACACAGATGAATACCTTACCTTGATGATGATCACTATTGAGGATCTTGGTTACAGGTGTAATTAAGCAAAACACCAGCCAGGCCTTTCAGTGTATATCTGAAGAAGGGCATTGTTGGCAGAAGCGATGCTCACCATCCTTATCGTCCCACAGAGAGAGGGAGCATCCATTGAAAGTTAGGACCTTTTTCTTTTGAAGTTTAGAAGATGTTGGTATTCAGACTGTCTCCCAGACTATATCCCAGAAAGTTGTTCTGCTCCGGGAAAATGGTTGCAGAATTATAGGTGTAACATTTGAAAGTAATTACTCATAAATTTAGGGAAGAGAAACAATGCTGTAAAACCAGTACTCAAATTAGAGGCCAGGTGAGGCTTACCTGTGTGCTGGGGGTATAGCTCAGCGGTAGAGCATTTGACTGCAGATCAAGAGGTCCCTGGTTCAAGTCCGGGTGCCCCCTTATTTTTTTTAAACCCGCCCCCCCAAACACTTTGGACTATTTGTTCCTTATTCCTTTCTCCAGAGGTGTCCTGGGATCATGTGATCTCCTTTTGCAACCTTCTGATAAGCAAAGTCAATGGGGAAATCAGATTCACTTAACAACCAGGTTACTAACTTACAAACTGCAGTGATTCATCGGTGCCAGTCCACAAATTGGGGATCCCTGCACTAAGGGACAAAGGAAATCAATGTTAAACCTAGTGGAGGCAGCCTGAAGTCCTTCCTGATGCAGCCAAGACCATGGATTCCTCCCACTTCTAAAAGCGATGAAGAGAAGGCTCTGTCAGCGTTCCAATTAAGCAACTCCAAACCGATAAAACTCCGAGACAAACAGTTCCTCAAAGTTCGCTTTTATTAAAGTTGACATTTTGGTACATCTGGGAGAACCCGAATCTGAGAATTCTGGGTTTTCCCTTCCCCAAGAGAAATCAAAGACCCATCCCCTACGTCCATCAGTCCATCGCATGGCCCAATCAAATCTTCATGCCAACTGGAGACATCCCTCCACTCATTCCCCTCCAGGCGCAGGGCAACATGTCCTTGACTCTGAGAAATAATGTTGTTGTGTCCAATCTTCTACCTCACTATGAAATCTCCCCCTCCCAGATTCCCAGGCACTGAATGTGGCAGCCTCGAAGCTTCCAAGTAACAAATGGCTTCCAAGACTTGACAGACTCATCTTCTCAAGGTTGAAAATTGGACCACTTGTTCCCCACTGCCCCTTTCTCCAGAGTGATAGGAAACCATGAGAGATGTTTTGAGCCTCACAACAATAGAATAGAACAGAACAGAACAGAATTCTTTATTGGTCAAGTGTGATTGGACACACAAGGAATTTATTTTGGTGCAAATGCTCTCCGTGTTCATAGAAAGAAAAATAATACATTCATCAAGAATCATAGGTATAACACTTAACAATAGACAAAGGGTACAAATAAGCAATCAAATCATACTAGGAAACATAATAAGTGATCAAATCAAATTATACTAGGAAACTCAATTAAAAAAAATCATAAAGATACAAGCAACAAAGTTACATTCATATGTAGGACGAGATGGGTGAAAGGAAGGATGAGAAGATGAATAGTAATAGTAATGCAGACTTAGTAAATAGTTTGACAGTGTTAAGGGATCAGTCAGGAGAAGCTAGACATAGTTGATTAAAAGCTTCCTCCATAAGCAAATGAACAAAGTCCTTCCCAGAGGCCTCTCTGAGCATTGTCAAAGAGTTATCCTCTTTCTTTAAGACCAAGGTGGAAAATGCCATTCTCCAGCAACCGATGGTTGGCCAGTCTTGATGATGCTCGCTATTCGGTGGTGAAGCTGCAAGAGTAATTCAGCATTATCTCCCAGATTTTTCTGTTTATGTCTGAAGGAAGTCATTGCTGGCAGAGAGGGTGCTCATTGTCTTTGTCCCAAAGGTGCTTTTTTTCAAGAGGCAGCTGGACTTTCTGGGTTTTTTTTGGAAGATGTTTCGCTTCTCATTCAAAGAAGCTTGTTCAGCTCAGAACTAAAACCGAACCATGACCTGGATGACTGGGAATCGCTGTAGATATTTAGCGATCACCATCCTTATCTTTCCATAGAGCAGGGGGTCTCCAAACTTGGCAACTTTAAGACTTGTGGACTTCAACTCCCAGAATTCTGGGAGTTGAAGTCCCACAAGTCTTAAAGTTGCCACGTTTGGGGACCTTCGCCATACATAGAGAGAGATTCCATAGAATTTTAGCATTCTTTTTTTTCAGATTTGAAGGTCCAATGGAGAAAATTTTGTTGCCCTTTTGGACTATACCCCAGAATTATAGAGAGAGGGTCGTTTCTACTCCGGGGAACTTGTTACAGAATTACAGGTATAACGGTTGAAAGTGATTACTCATGAATTTGGGGAACAAAAACTTCCAGTAAAACCAGTGTCCAAAACAGAGCTTAGGTGAAACTTACCTACATATTGGGAGTATAGCTCAGAGGTAGAGCATTTGACTGCAGATCAAGAGGTCCCTGGTTCAAGTCCGGGTGCTCCCTCCTTTTGTTTTATTTTTCCAAACAATTTATATTTTGAAATCCTTGAAGGCACACAGTGGATGGCAGGTAGGAAGAAATAATTTCTACTGAAAGCTTAAAGGAATAATAGTAATGATTATGGGAATATTTTCTAGTCCTTTATGAAAAAAATGGATTACATTTTTTTTATTTCTAAACTACATATGTAGATTTTACTAGAATGACCGGAAAAAAATATATGGAGACATATCCCATATCCAAAACTTAAGGTTTTAATTCTATATTCCTGTATGTTAGGAGTGAAGGTCAATTGCTTGCCAATCAAGAGATACCACTCTCAGTTACACCTGTTTTGAGGAATATGGAATATTTTTTTCTAATTTAAACAATTTGGATCTAAGGATTGGTAGTTGGTCACACTTTGAAGTGTTTAAATAATAGCTACTGTGTTTTGAAATACACTGCTCAAAAAAATAAAGGGAACACAAAAATTAAACATCCTAGATCTGAATGAATGAAATATTCTTATTAAATGCTTTGTTCATTATATAGTTGAATGTGCTGACAACAAAATCACACAAAAATTATCCATGGAAATCAAATTTAGCAACCCATGGAGGTCTGGATTTGGAGTTACACTTAAAATGAAAGTGGAAAAAAACACTACAGGCTGATCCAACTTTGATGTAATGTCCTTAAAACAAGTCAAAATGAGGCTCAGTATGCCCTCCCTACAACGCCTGGGCATGCTCCTGATGAGGTGGCGGATGGTCTCCTAAGGGATCTCCTCCCACACCTGGACTAAAGCATCCCCCAACTCCTGGACAGTCTGTGGTGCAACATGGCATTGGTGGATGGAGAGAGACATGATGTCCCAGATGTGCTCAATTGGATTCAGGTCTGGGGAACGGGCAGGCCAGTCCATAGCATCAATGTCTTCGTCTTGCAGGAACTGCTGACACACTCCAGCCACGTGAGGTCTAGCATTGTCTTGCATTAGGAAGAACCCAGGGCCAACCGCCCCAGCATATGGTCTCACAAGGGGTCTGAGGATCTCATCTCGGTACCTAATGGCAGTCAGGCTACCTCTGGCAAGCACATAGAGGACTGTGCGGCCCCCTAAAGAAATGCCATCCCACACCACTACTGACCCACTGCCAAACCGGTCATGCTGGAGGATGTTGCAGGCAGCAGAACGTTCTCCACGGCGTCTCCAGACCCTGTCACATCTGTCACGTGCTCAGTGTGAATCTGCTTTCATCTGTGAAGAGCACAGGGCGCCAGTGGTGAATGTGCCAATCTTGGTGTTCTCTGGCAAATGCCAAATATCATCCATGGTGTTGGGCTGTAAGCACAACCCCACCTGTAGACATTGGGCCCTCATACCACCCTCATGGAGTCTGTTTCTGACCATTTGAGCAGCCACATGCACATTTGTGGTCCGCTGGAGGTCATTTTGCAGGGCTATGGCAGTGCTCCTTCCGTCCCTCCTTGCACAAAGGTGGAGGTAGCGGTCCTGATGCTGGGTTGTTGCCCACCTACGGCCTCCTCCACGTCTCCTGATGTACTGGCCTGTCTCCTGATAGTGCCTCCATGTTCTGCACACTATGCTGACAGACACAGCGAACCTTCTTGCCACAGCTCACATTGATGTGCCATCCTGGATGAGCTGCACTACCTGGGCCACTTGCGTGGGTTGTAGATTCCGTCTCATGCTACCACTAGAGTGAAAGCACCGCCAGCATTCAAAAGTGACCAAACCATCAGCCAGAAAGCATAGGAACTGAGAAGTGGTCTGTGGTTACCACCTGCAGAACCACTCCTTTATTGGGGATGTCTTGCTAACTGCCTCTGCTTTCCACCTGTTGTCTATTCCATTTGCACAACAGCATGTGAAATTGATTGTCAATCAGCGTTGCTACCTAAGTGGACAGTTTGATTTCACAGAAGTGTGATTGACTTGGAGTTACACTGTGTTGTTTAGGTGTTCCCTTTATTTGTTTGAGCAGTGTATATTTTCCCATCCACGTGTGAGAAAAAGGAATAGTTTCTTTCTTTTTTAAATAAGATAGTTCATCATTTATGCCAGGTTGGAGTGGGGCGGCAAGTCTTGTATTTTAAGTCTTATATTTTAGCAGGGTATCTTGCTGGAATTCAGCCTAATCTCCCAAGGAGAATGAAGAACGGTGCTAAACTAAAAGCAACCTGAAGCCTTTCTTGATCAGGGCAAAATCCTGGATTTTTCCCAGTTCTCTACTGTGGGGATGAAGGGATGATTTGTTTTCTCAATGTTGAAGTGATTTGGATCACTTGCTCCTCACGACCTTTTCTGCAGAGTGGTGGCAAGCCTGGGAGATGTTTTTTGTTTCATGACACTCAGGAGAAGATTAAAAGGTTCCCCCCCCACACACACACACACACGAATAAGGGGTTGAGTCCTTTCCAATCCCTCCTGTAGCATCATCAAAGCATTGTACTTTTTCCTTAAGACCAGGTGGAAAATGCCGTTCTCCAGGCCCCGAGGAAGACCTTAGTTTGATGGTGCTGTTCAGGATCTTGGTTGCAGATGTAGTTCAGGAGACTAAAACATACGAACAACGGTTGCAGGAAGTGGACTTGGCTAGTCTAGTGAACAGAAGGACCAAGGAAGACGTGGTAGCAGTGTTCCAATATTTGAGAGGCTGCCACAGAGAGGAAGCGGTCATGCTAATTTCCAAAGCACCCAAAGGCCAGACAAAGAATAGTGAATGGAAACTGAACAAGGAGAGATTCAACCTGGAAATAAGGAGAAATTTTCTGACAGTGAGAGCAATCAACCAATGGAACTTGGTTGGCCTTGTGGGAGCTTCATCGCTGGAGGCTTTCAAGAAGAGACTGGACAGCCATCTTTCAGAAACGGTGCAGGATCTCCTGCTTGGACAGGGTTGGACTAGATGACCTACAGGATCCCTTCCAGCTCCGTTAATCTAATCTAATATGCTAAAGTGTCAGAGTTTTCTGTTTATGTCTGAAAAAGGGTGTTGATGGAAAAAAATATGCTCCTTATCCCAGTCTTCCCGTAAAAAGTGCATCCATAGAAAGTGAGGACATTTTTCCAGGTTAGAAGATTTGAGGTAGATGTAGTTGCCATGCAGGCTCTCCTCCTGACTGTGTCCCAAAATAATAGACAGACATTTTGCTCCAGGAAAGTTGCTGAATTATAGGTGTAACATTTGAAAATTACTCATAAATCTAGGGAACAGAAATAACCAGTCAAACCAACACCCACAACTAGGCCTTAGGTGAGGCTTGTTTATGTGCTGGGGGTATAGCTCAGTGGTAGAGCATTTGACTGCAGATCAAGAGGTCCCTGGTTCAAGTCCGGGTGCCCCCTCCTTTTAATTTTTTTTTGCGGGGGGGGGGGAAACGGGACAATCATCTGTATTATATTCCCAAACTAGATACTTTGTTACAAGTGGAAAATAGATATTCGGCAGATTCCATATCTGAAGCTAAGGTTTTTACCCCATACTCCTCTGTCTTGGGAATAAAAGTTAGTTGCTTGCCAATCAAGAGATAACATTTTCAGCTAGATTTGAGGAAGAAGGAATATCTGTCTTTGGGTCTGAGGGTTGGTAGATGGTGAAATCTGGAAGAACTTCAACAACAGGGAATGGGTTGTAAAAAAACATTTTCCCCATCCATTCAGATGAACAAGAATAGCCTCCTTCATTTTAAAAGACAGCGCTTCATCGGAACTAGGTTGGAGTTGGGTAGGGAGATATATATTAACTGGCCTGGATATCCTACCAGAAAAACCAAATTCACAGGTACAAAATACTTGGTACCTTGCTCAATAGTAGTCACTGAGAGGGATTTTAGAGTCCTAGTGGATAGTCACTTAAATATGAGCCAGCAGTGTGCTGCAGCGGCCAAAAATGCCGACGCAGTTCTAGGCTGCATAAACAGAGGAACAGGATCAAGATCACATGAAGTGTTAATAATACCACTTCATAATGCCTTGCTAAGGCCACACTTGAAATATTGCATCCGGTTTTGGTCGCCACGATGTAAAAAAGATGTTGAGACTCTAGAAAGAGTGCAAAGAAAAGCAACAAAGAGGATTAGGGGATTGGAGGCTAAAATATAAAAAAAAAACACTTGCAGGAACTGGGTGTGTCTAGTCTGATGAAAAAAAGGACTAGAGGAGACATGATAGCAGTCTTCCAGTATCTCAGGGGCTGCCACAAAGAAGAGGGAGTCAAGCTATTCTCCAAAGCTCCTGAGGGCAGGACAAGAAGCAATGGGTGGAAACTAACTAAGGAGAGAAGCAACTTAGAACTAAGAGGGAAAATTTCCTGACAGAACAATTAATCAGTGAAACAACTTGCCTACAGAAATTATGGGTGCTCTAACACTGGAGATTTTTAAAGAAAAGACTGGACAATCGTTTGTCTGAAATGATACAGGGTTTCCTGCCTAAGCAAGGGGTTGGACTAGAAGACCTCCAAGGTCCCTTCCAACTCATAACATAGAATAACATTCTATTCCTGTTCCATTCCAATTCTAATTCTTTCTGACCTCTCCAAGGGAGAAAGATAATTGAGGCTAAATTAAAGGAGGCAGCTTGCAGTCCTTCCTGATCAGAATGAGATTCTGGATTTCTTCCAGTTCTAAACCAAACAGATGAAGGGAGGACTCAGCGTTGAAAAGACTTGGAGATGCTGTTTCTCCAGAGTGACAAGGAAGCCTGGAAAATGTTTTATGCTTCACGGGAGAAGCTGGAAAAAAATTGACAGAAAATTAAAAGGCGCCTCCCTAAACAAGCGGGCAAGGCCCTTCCCAGTCCTCCTTTCTGAGCATTGTCAAAGAGTTATCCCTCTTCTTTTCCATAAAAGGTGTCATGAAATCCTGGATGCCCTATTTGGAAACTGGTAGGTGTCCATTGATTAAATCAGTGTGTTTTTCAAATCTGACAACTTTAGAATGTGCAGACTTCAGACTTGACAACTTTAAGATGGATTGACTTTTAACTCCTGCACATTTTGTTTTTCAAACTTTGTTTTAGTTCTGACTGGGAGTTGAAGTTCACACATCTTAAAAGTTTGGAAAACACTGGTTCAGGGCACCTTTTCAGGCTTGTTGAGGTAATTCCCCGTTAGGAGAATGAGCGCATACAGGGAGACGTATTTGAGAGGAGTGTTTGAATAATACACACACAAAACACAAATACACTGTACTGTAAATGTAGGTTTTTACTTCCAGAAAGGTTTAAGCAAAGTCCAAAATAAGCAATCCAAAATCATTTACAAGTTAAATCAGTCAGTTTTCAATCCAGGGAAAATCCAAATATCAAATTCCAGTGTCAAAAACAGTTCAGTATCAGACTTAAATTAAATCCAGTAATATCAGTCAATTAGAAGAAATGGGGCCACAGCAATACTTTCCAACAGAAGGAAACAGAGATACACTCAGACAGGCACTCTTCTGAGACTAAGACCAAACAACCCAGGTTTCTGGCTCCATCTTATGGCTGTTTGAGAAACCACACCCAATTGCAGTTTTTGCAATCTCTTAAAGACATAGTACTAAAATGTTTATCCTGGTTTATATATTTCTAACCCAAATACCTGTTAGATGACTTATATTCCTAACAAGGCTGATTTCATTATAAGGCTTACTCGAGAGTTGAAGGACAAGCCACCAGTGGCCTGAATGGTTATGCAAATAAAACTTTGGGATGGAGAAGGGGGAGATTACAGGTAACAAGTAACAACTGTAAATTTGTTAAAACCCCTTTGTGTTTGTTCAAACCTTCTGAGATGCCCTGCCTTCTTTTGGAGTTCAGTAACCTCCCACTCAATTGTGCTGCTGAAGTTTCTTGGTTCCAAAATTGTTACCTGAGATGTTTAATGGAAAGTCCTAGGAGTTTAAACCCTGTGTACACATTTGATGAAGTGAACTTCAGTTTGCAAAGATTTATTGCCTTGTAATGAAATTTGCTAGGCTTGAAAATGGCTGTCAGACTCCTTTTAATTTTGGGCTACCAACACACCTTCCTGCCTTGTCATTAATTTATGGGAGGAAAATATGCAGCAAAACTAGTCCAAACCTAGATATTAAAGTAATCATAATTGTACTGGGGAGATCGCTCAGTGGTAGGGCATTTGACTACAGATCAAGAGGTCCCTGGTTCAAGTCTGGGTGTCCCCTGTTTGTTTTGTTTTTTTTCCCAAACAATTTATATTTTGAAATCCCTGAGAACACACAGTGGGTAGCATGTAGGAAGAAATAACTTCTACTAAAAGCTTGAAGGAATAATAGTAATGATTATGAGAATAAGTGTGATACAAACTATTTAACTTACAGGTCATCTTAATTTACGGCTAGAATTGGGACTAGGGTTTCCATTTCAAAGCAAGGCTGTTCTTGAGTGAGTCGCATTTGATTTCATGACCTTATGGCCATGATTGTTCAGCAAATTGCTGCAGTTGTTAAGTGAATCATGTCATTAAGTGAAACCAGCTTCCCCCATTGACTTCACTTGTTGGAAGCTGTCTGGGGAAGGTCCTAAATGGGGATTATAAGATCCTGGGATGCTTGCAACCGTCGTAAATACAGACTGGTTGCCAAGCACCCAAAGTTTGATCGCAGGAGCTTGCAGATGCTGCGAAGATTATATGTGTGAAAACCAGTTTGTCGGTCCCTTTTCACTGTGGTTGTAACTTGGAACATTTGCTAGAGGAATGGTTGTAAGTCAAGGATTACCTGTATTTAAGTTTCCCCATAGCCGGAGTTCCCCGTAGCTGGATAATAGAAGAAGAAGAATAGAATAGAGCTGGAAGGGACCTTGGAGGTCATCTAGTCCAGTGGTCGCCAACCAGTGGGCCAGGGACCACGAGAAAATTTTGGTGGTCCACAGAGAAACGTCACCCCCAAGGCGCCCCCCCCCCAAGCAATTAATCCAGGTTGCACAAGAACACAAGGCTTGCATTGCTTGCATTGCGAACAACACGAGGTAGTGAGGGGATGGGGGAAAGGGTGGAAGGAATGAACTTGCCCCACTGACCCCACGTGCCTGGCCTGGCCACCGGGCTGCTTCTTTCTTCTTCTACTTTTGGCTGCACGCAAGGAAAGCAGCAAAAGTCTTTCTTTCTCTGCCCCAAACTCCCCCAGAAATGAGTCTTTGGGACCCTGCAAGGCCTCCCGCTCCAAGAGGCTGCGCCAGCACGACAATCAGTCTCACAAAGGCTGATTTCTGGCGGAATTTGGGGGAGAGAAAGACTTTTGCTGCTTCTGCTGCTTTCCTTGCATGAAGCCAAAAGTCTCTCCTCCTTTCCCCCCACCCCCCCACCCCCAAGAACAGAGCTGGAGATGGTATCCTGTGATCCCAAATAAAGAATGAAAACGGGGTGGGGAATTTTCCTGCAGACTTTTTTGGCGGGGATTTTCCCAGGATCTCTGCTGCTTTCTGCAGAGACCCTGGGAAAACACCAGCAAGCCACCATCAGTCAAAATTCATATTAGTGGTTCGTGGGATTTAAAATTATGAGTTTGGTGGTCCCGGAGGTCCAGAAGATTTTGGCGACCCCTGATCTAGTCCAACCCCCTTGCTCAAGCAGCAGACCCTCTACCATTTCAGACAAGTGGCTGTCCAGTCTCTTAAAAACCTCTGTGGTCTCTTAAAAACCACAACTTCTGAAGACAAAGCTGTTCCACTGGTTAATTGTCATCCCTGTTAGGAATTCAAGGTTGCTTCTCTCCTTGGTTAGTTTCCATCCATTGTTTCTCGTCCTGCCTCTTTGTGGCAGCCCCTCAAATATTGGAATGTTGCTATCATGTCATCCCTGATTCTTCTTTTCCTCCAGACTGGCCATACCCAATTCCTGCAACCGTGGTTCTTCATATGTTTTAGTCTCCAGGCCTTTGATCATCTTAATTGCTCTTCTCTGAACTTCTTCCAAAGTCTCAACATCTTTTATATATGGTAGAAACATCTGGAAATCTAGAAGAGGGGATGTCCACGGACATTCTCCATTCCCAACGATGCTTTTTTCAAGAGGCAACTACTGGACTTTCTGGTTTTTCTTTGAAAAAATTTCATTTCTCAAGCAAGAAGCTTCTTCAGAAGGGGGGATGTTGGGATAATCCTTTTCAATAAAATTCTTAAGAGGTAGGGTAGTTTGGATTTTAAGTACAGGTAGTCTTTGACTTAACGACCACTATTGGGCCTAAAACTCTTGTTGCTAAGTGAGGCATCTGAGCTTTGCCTTGTTTTACAACTTTTCTTGCCACCGTTGTTAAGTGAATTGCTGCAGTTCATAAGTTGGTAACCTGGTTGTTAAGTGAATCTGGCTTCCCCATAGTTTTTAGCTTGTCAGAAGGTCTCAAAAGAGAATCACATAACCCCAGGACACTGCTGCCGTCATAAGTGTGAAATGACAAATGATTGAATTTTGATCACAAATGTCGTAACTATGAAAAAGCAGTCCTAAACCACATTTTTCAGTGCCGTTGTAACTTTGAACGGCCATTAAACAAACAAGAACTGCCTGTCTTATCTTTGACCCCGGAAGCAAATATACCTTACCTGGTGACATTGTCTGTGAGCACTTGATGGCCTCTTTCCCCTAAAAATCTGCCTGATGCCTTCTTTAAAAAGTCAGCAGCCTTTTTTTCCCCCATGGTCCAAAAACTTTTCAACATGAATGTGTATGCAAAAATTTGTTTCTGGGCTGACATCTGGAAGAATAGAAGTTTACTTTGGGAGGAAGGCTTAAAACTCATTTTGTTTGTGGTAGGTAAATATGTAACCAAACCAGTATACATGAGTAAACTTCTGGGAGCTGTATAGGATGTGCTGGGGGTATAGCTCAGCGGTAGAGCATTTGACTGCAGATCAAGAGGTCCCTGGTTCAAGTCCGGGTGCCCCCTGTTTTTTTTTATTTTTAAAGAAAGGTCTTTAATTAGATTTGTTTCCTTTCTAAAATTGGTTATTCCTGGCAACATAGTAAAATTAGGACAGGAAACTTGTAACCAAAAATGGGACTTTTCCTATCTATTTCATGGGGCAATATCATGGAGTTTAACTATGTAACTATGGAGTAACTATGGATTTTAAACATGACCTTTCTACATATCTTTTCATGACAAGAGGAGTATCAATTCCAGAAGAAATATTAAGTAGCAATCAGAAAAATTCGGATTGTGAGTAGAAAGGACTGAAATACCAACTGACTTTTCTCTCTTATTTTTTTCAATTAAACCAAAAAGAGAACTACATTTTGAAAATCAATTTTACTAAAGCAATATTAAATCTTTCCCCAACCTTTCTGCTGCCTTTGGTAAATGATCAAACATTGTTAATAAAGTACTTTTAATCGAGTTTCCAAATTTTAAAAGAGTTGGCAGCATTGTGTTTTGTTTAGTTGAGCTTGAAACTGCATTGCTAAATCATTTTCTATTGTGAAAGAGTCTGTAGGACAATATGGCAGAAGTGAAATTGCACTGTTGCTGGCTGGGGAATTCTGGGAGTTGAAGTCCTCCAGGCTTAAAGTTGCCAAGGTTGGAGACCCCTAGTTAAGAATAATCTCATCCCTTACAGATATTCTTGCCTTCAATTCCCCTAATTTCTAGACTCATGAGCATCCAGAAGGGGGTTGACTGACTTATAGGTACTCCTCGACTTATGACCACAATGGAGCCCAACATTTCTGTTGCTGAGCTTGTTAAGTGGGTTGTGCCCCATTTTACAACCTTCCTCAACACAGTCGTTAACTGAATCGCTGCAGTTCTTAAGTTAGTCACACGGTGGTTCGGTGAATCAGGCTTCCACATTGACTTGTCAGGAAGTTGCAAAAGGAGATCACATGATCCCGGGACACTGCAATGATGTCATAAGTACAAGCCAGTTGCCAAGCACCTGAAATTTGATCACGCGACCATGGGGCAATGGTTGTAAGTATTGAAAACCAGTCACAAATCAACTTCGAATGGTCACTAAATGAACTGTAGTAAGTTGAGGATTACCTGTACAATGCTGTCTTGAGTTATAGCTTTGTTCTCTGTTGGTGCGATGATGCAGGGTGGGATACAAAACAAACACAGTCACAGAAAACAGGTGGAGCCCCTTTTATTCCTCCACGTTGCTTCCAAGCTCTGGATATCTTTGACGGAAGACAAAAACACTCCCACACAAACAGTTGCAGGAAGAAGGAAAAGGGCAACACAAACCAGGCAAGATAAGGGCTGGAGGATGTCCACAGATAACACACACTGGGAAGGACGCCAAACTCAGTGAGGAACCATAAACGAGATATTTACACGCTTTGTTTCCAGCGTTCGCCCGTACGCAAGTCTGTCGTCTTATTCAGTTTTCACAGCTGCAGCCCATGAAGAGGATCAAGGCCCTCTCCTCCCGACTAGACCAGTCTCTCCCTTATCCTCTCCTCCCTGCGTGCCCTAGGATGGAGAGGAGATGGGCCTGGGTCCTCCTCTGTCTGCCCAGCCGGCCTCTGCCCTTCCCCAGCCTCCTCCACAACCTCCAGAGCCACCCTTCCACTCCGTGTCAGCTGTTCCTCCTCTCCCTCAGAGTCAGTCACCACCAGGTCTTGCATTTCAGTCTGGGTTTTTTTTCAGTCCTTGTTTTCCCATGTATCAGGGAAATAATCAGGTACGGAAGCAATTGGTTCTTTTGGATCCAGAGGCAATAAGCACACCAGTAAATAAAGAGATTTTAAGCTTTATTTAAGCTTAAAAGAAACAGATTGAAAGGCATAATATACAAAGCATACATACCAACCAAAATAATACTCAAATCTCTTGGATAAACTGTTAGATAAATCTGTTGGATAACCATTTGTCTGGAGTGGTGTAGAATTTCCTATTTAAGCAAGTGGTTGGACTAGAAGAGCTCCAAGGTCCCTTCTGACTCTATTATTCTATATCTAAATCTCTCTCACAAACTGCCAGGAACTCCTTAATAAAAACAACGATTTTTTAAAATGGACAGCCAGTTTACATAGTACAGATAAGTCTTCGGCTTCCAACAGTTCATTTAGCGACTGCTCAGTTACAACAGCACTGGAAAAAGTGACTGATGACCTTTTTTTCACACCGCTGCACTGTCCCTGCGATCATGTGATCAAAATTCAGGCGTTTGGCAACCGATTCGTCTTTATGACGGCTGCAGTGTCCCAGGGCCATGGGGGGTCCCTTTTTGCGACCTGACAAGCACAGTCAATAGGGAAGCCAGATTCACTTAACAACCATGTGACTAACTTAACAACTGCAATGATTCACTTAGCAACAGTGGCAAGGAAGGTCATAAAATGGGGCAAAAACTCACTTAACAAATTTTTCACTGTGGAATAGACATTTGGGGCTCGATTGTGGTTGTACATCAAGAACTACCTGTACTCGTATGTCTTAAAAACTACCAGGAGCTCCTTAAGAACAAAAGTTACAGACCCCTCACATCCTGGACATAAAACTGTTTCAACTCCTTCCCTCAAAACGACGCTATAGGCCACCGCACACAAGAACAACTAGACACAAGAACAGTTTTTTTCCCGAAAGCCATCACTCTGCTAAACAAATAATTCCCTCAACCCTGTTCGACTATTTACAAAGTCTGCACTACTATTACTGTTAATCTTCTCATCACTCCTTATCACCCATCCCCTCCCATTTGTGACTGTATGACTGTTACTTTGTCACTTGTGTCCTAATGATTTATATTGACTGTCTCCTAGTATGATTTGATTGTTGATTGTACCCTATGGCTATCATTAAGTGTTATACCTTATGATTCTTGATTCTTAACAAATGTATCTTTTCTTTATGTATACTGAGAGTATTTACACCAAGACAAATTTCTTGTGTGTCCAGTCACACTTGGCCAATAAAGAATTCTCTTCTCTTCTCTTTTCTTCTCTTCTCTTCTCTTAACCTAAATTGGATAAAAGTGACTTTTCTTTGGATACCACCACGTAAATCTTACTGGCCAATCGCAACAGGGACATTTAAATTGACTTAAAGATTGCCACATGTACCTTCGTATATTTTGTATATATCTACATGTGTATATTTGAAAATGCTGAACTTGAGTTTGACACTCCTGCATTACAGGCCATCCTCAACTTATAACGATGCGTTTACTGACCGTTTGAAGTTTCACCAAAACTGAAAAAAGTGACTCGTGACCAGTTTTCACAGTTATGACCATTGCAGTGTCTCTGTAGTCACATGATCAGCATTTGGGCACTTGGTAATTCTATGCATTAATAACCGTTGCGCTGTACTGAGGTGGTGGGATCCCCAGTTAACCTTCCAATCCAGCTTCCGACAACGGGAGATGCCATTTGATGAAGGATGACATGATTCACTTAACAGTTGCAGTGATTTCCTTAACAATTGCCCTGTTTAGCAACATGAGCTTTGGGGTCAGTTATGGTTGTACGTTGAGTTCTAGCTGTAGTGGTTCATACACCATGATAAGCTGCACATCATGTCTGCTAACTACAATGCCTGTTTGGCCAACAGAGAGCAAACAAGTGGTTATTCTTGCTTACTATGAAAACTCAGCCAGCAATGCCTTTGTCTTTAATACAATTCATAGATACCATGTCTTTGTGTATGTGCAGAGCTTTGGGATACAATTACTAGGGGATTAGTTGCAGATTAGTGGGAGGAAAAAAGTGCTCGCTACTGCACAGAATAGATTATAACAGGTGGAAGGGAGGTGGACTTGTCTCTCTGCAGCCGGAAGGGTTGGAAGGAGATTCAGAAGAGGCCAAAGGAAGCAGGACATCTTCACACAGAACATAATTCACCTAGTGGAAACCATTACAAGACTTGATGGTGGCCATTGAAAAAGACCCTGGATAAATTCATGAACAGTGAGGCTATCAAGGGCCTACACAGCAATATTACTCAACCTTGGCAATTTTAAGACATAGGGGATTTCAACTCCCAGAATTCCATAGCTGGTTGGGGAATTAACAGAATAACCGAGTTGGAAGGGACCTTGGATGTCTTCTAGTCCACCCCCTCTCAAGATGGAGACTCTATATCTGTGATGGTGAACCTGTGGCATGTGTGCCACAGGTGGCAACGCAGAGCCATTTGTGCTAGCACTTGAGCCGCAGGCAAACTTACCTCACTGCGCATGCGCGCAGCTCAAAGCTGATTTTGAGGCTGCTTTTTCGGCCTCCCAGAGGCTTGAAAAAAAGCCTCTGCAGGCTTTGCAGGTCAAATAGGCCCGTTTTGTCACTTCCTATAATACCAGAAGTGACGAAATGGACCTATTATCCGGACTGCAAAGCCCGCAGAGGCTTTTTTCCAAGCCTCTTGAGAGGCCGAAAAAGCAGCCCCAAACCAGTTGAAAATCAGCTGTGAGGCACAGTGCAGGTAAGGAGGCGCCGTGGGGGGATTGCACGCGCGTGTGCAGGGAGTGTAGGGGAGCACACATTTCAGACAAGTGACGGTCCAGTCTCTTTTTGAAAGCCTCCAGTGATGGAGCACCTACAACTTCTGAAGGCAAGCTGCTCCACTGGTTAATTGTCTTCACGGTGAGGAAGTTTCTCCTTAGTTCTAGGTTGCTCTTCTCGTTAGTTTCCCTTCATTGCTTCTTGTCTTGTCTTCAGTTGCTTTGGAGAATAGATTGCCCCCTCTTCTTTGTGGCAGTCCTTCAAATATTGGAACGCTGCTATCATGTTCCCCCCCCCCCAATTCTTCTTTTATCTAGACTACACATACCTCAGTTCCTGCAACCGTGCTTCGTATGTTTTAGCCTCCAGATCCCTAATCCTCTTTGTTGCTCTTCTCCGCTCATTTTCCCCCCCAGAGTCTCAACATCTTTTTTATATGGTGGTGATCAAAACTGGATGCAATATTCCAAGTGGGGTCTTACCAAGGTATAAAGTGGCACTAACTTGTTTTTCGTTTCTCCTGTCTTCTCACCCTCTCACAGATTCGCAGCTAAGCTCATTGCGGGCGTGCTGGATTTCAAGGCAAAGATTGACCGGTGAGTAGGTTCCTTTGGATCTACTGGTCCAGTAGAGGAGCTATCCATGCAGATTGAAACCCACTGGACCCACTGATGGGATTCAAATTTTTTTTACTACCGGTTCTGTGCGGGTGGCTTGGTGGGCATAGCCAGGGAAGGCTACTGTAAAATCTCCAGTCAGAGATGGTATTTGCCGGTTCTCCGAACTGCTTTCAGAATTTCCACTACCAGTTCTCCAGAACTGATCAGAACCTGCTGAATATACCACCTCTGCACTGGGCCAATATGCAGGATAAATACTATCTCCAATGGAAGTTGGAAGAAATGGGTTGTGATGACGCCATGGTGGTGCAGTGGTTAGAAGGCAGCACTGCAAGCTAATTCTGCTGATTGCCAGGAGTTCAATCCTGACCGGCTCAAGGTTTACTCAGCCTTACATCCTTCTGAGGTTGGTAAAATGAGGAGCCAGATCATTGGGGGCAATAGGCTGACTCTGTAAACCACTTAGATAGGGCTGTAAAGCACTGTGAAGCAGTGTATAGCGGTATGTAAATCTATGTGCTATTGCTGGTGCCATTTTGCCTGGGAAGAACATGGGGCCTTCCTTGGGTCAAAAGTGGCAAATGGCTACAGGTGTGCGTGTTAGGGATACACCCTAGCAGAATCTGCACGGCAGTCAGGCAGGCAGGCAAAATATGTGAGATAAACGTTTTTGTAGCTTACACTCAGTAAAACAGATACACCGTGCTAGTTAAATAGTTTATTCCAGTAAGAGTTATAGCATAGTCAAACAGTCCATGTATCATTAACTAGTTCAGTCCGTCCGGGGATTATTCAGTTGCAAATTCCAGTGTCGAAAAAGAGAGGTCAGTAAACTTACAAATATCAGTCCAGTAATATATCTCCTCGCAGTAGAGATATGAAGAAGTCACACCTCCTTTCTTCCTCCTGCAACTCAGCAGTAGGGAAACACACAGTTAACAAACCATCAATCCATCAAACCAGTCAATCGTCAGGAATCGTCAGCAAATGAGCAGGTTCTCTTGCTCCCTCTTATAGCGGTTCACAACCGCACTCAAAATTACATGCTTTGCAGTTTAAAGTGACACACACTTAAACTTACAATCATAGTTTATATATATATTATTTTACCCAAACTACGTTAGGTAACCTATGTTATTCCTAACAGTGCGTGTGGTTCCCAGGGACAAGGAGACTTTGGGTGTTTCTGTGTGAAAACAGGACAGACTGGGAAGAGGGTGGCAGCTGGCCAAGTCAGAAAGTTATAGTTCCCTTTTTCCCCCATACTCCCAAATGGGAGGTTGGGAGGTTCTTGTCTTCCCCAAACTCTTACCTTTCGGCTTACCTGCGCAAGTGGAGAATCAGTCAAAGGCTTCCAGACTGGATCTGTTTCTCCTTCTCCTATGACTTCACAGAGGGCCAGAGTTTGCAACAATGAAGTTCGACCCCAGGGTAACCACCAAGCAAAATAAACCTTGTGCTTTGGGTCCCAAGGACAAGAAGGGTGCCATAGAATTATCCCCTTTACCCAGCTATCACACACTTAATTTCTTTCCTGGCCACACTGCCATTGGAGGCACTTGTTTTGGAAGCGGCCTTCAAAAAAGGTCTTCTTTGGCACCGTAAAAGTTTGGTTCGGTTGGTTTTGGCAATGTCACTTCGGTTTTTGTCTGGTGGCATCCCAGGTTTTGCTTCTGTTGAGGGGAAACATTTTTGGGCTTTGCTTGGAGGCATCAGTTAGTGAAGGTTCTAGACTAGAAGTGGGGAGAACCCGGTTCTAGTTCTCCTCTGAGCCACAGAAGCTCTCTGGGAGAACTCATTCATTCATTTTATTTGAACCAGAATAACAGAATTGGAAAGGATCTCGTAGGTCTTCCAGTCCAACCCCTGGACTGGAAAAGCTAGTTGAGGAACTCTGGGAGTTGAAGTCCACAAGTCTTAAAGTTACCAAGGTTGGAGACCCCTGTTCTGGTCCAAGTCCCGGCTGAAGCAGGAGACACTAGGCCAGGCCTATCAAACTGGCAGCCCATGGGCCAGATATAAACCCACGTAGACCATGCCCATCCTGGCTCTGCTAAGGCAAAAAAAATCCCGATACGACCCGCGATGCCATCGGGTTTGACACACTTGCTCTATACCATTTCAGACAAGTGGTTGTCCAGTCTCTTCTTAAAAACCTCCAGTGTTGGATCACCCGCAACTTCCCGAGGCAAGTTGTTCCACTGATTAATTGCTCTCCCCGTTAGGACATTTCTTCTTAGTTCTAGATTGCTTCTCTCCTCCATTAGTTTCCATCTGTGGCTTCTTGCCCTGCCCTCAGGTGCTTTGGAGAATAGCTTGACCCCCCCTCTTCTTTCTGGTAACCCCTTAGATATTGGAACCCTACTATCGTGTTATCCCGAGTCCTTCTTTTTCAATAAACTACTAGACCCGTGATGGCGAACCTATGGCACGCGTGCCACAGATGGCACACAGAGCCATTTGTGCCGGCACATGAGCTGCGAGCAGAGTTACCTCACTGCGCATGCGCGTGCCTCACAGCTGATTTTCAGCTGATTTGAAGCCTTTTTCGGCCTCCTAGAGGCTTGAGGGAAGGCTTCTGCAGGCTTTGCAGGCCAAAAACTAGCCCCGTTTTGTCACTTCCTGTTTTTCTGACAATACTGGAAGTGACAAAACGGGGCTAGTTTTCGGCCCGCAAAGCCTGCAGAAGCCTTCCTCAAGCCTCTGGGAGGCCGAAAAAGGCCTCAAACCCACCAAAAATCAGCTGTGAGGCGTAGTGCAGGTAAGGGGGCGGGGGGGGTTATTTGGGTGGGTGGGGATTACACGCGCATGCGTAGGGGGCAGGGGGGCATGCATTGGTTTGAGTGCTGGCACGCGAGCGTGCAAGCATGTGCACAATTTTTGGCACAGGAGCCCAAAAAGGTTTGCCACCGCTGTACTAGACAGACCCAATTCCTGCAACCGTTCTTCATATGTTTTAACCTCCAGTCCCCTAATCCTCTCCATTGCTCTTCTCTGCAACTCTTTGCAGCCTTTAGGGGGTGGGGGAGAATTGAATTCTGAGGCCGACCTTCAGATCCTGGATGAAAAGTGGGACAAAGGACTATCAGAAATTCATACGCAAGGATGCCCGCGGCTTTCTTGTGGACCGACATTGAAAGAATGCTGATTTGGTTCCTTTTTCTTTCCATCTCCACGGCAGCCAGACCCTGCTAGTTGAGTATTCCCACGGTCACCCACTCAGCATGGACTGCTATTCTCGCCTGTTTGCCTCTTGCCGACTCCCTGGACGAAAACATGACTCTATTTTGCTGCCTCCACCTGGACGGAAGCCCCCAAATTATATTACTGTTGTTCGCAACTTCCAGGTAAAATGCCTTCATGTTGGCCCAACCATTGTTCCCTGGATCTGTTGGGATCAGTTCTTTGGGCCTCAGTATAAGAACCTACACTCATTTGCTGCTGTATAACAAAAGAGAAAAAAATACTATTTTAATATCTTAAAAGTGTAACGTTCTAGTTTAGTGTTGACACGTAATTGGAGACATCCAGATTCTAGTCTCCCTTCAATCACGGAAATCTCCTGGATTACTTTAGATCAGTCATGTGGCAGCTTAATCCTCTTCATCCACTGTACCCCATAGAATTGTTTTTGGATAATATGGAGAGCAGTTTGGATGCCCCCTTAAGTTCCCAAACGAAGAGTGGTATATAAATCTAATGCGTCAGTAAGGTACATCGTAGTTATAGGATTGGTCCAGGATTGTGAAGCTCCTGTGAGTCCCTCCTCTCCTTTCAGAAATCATTATGGTAGGTGATCTCCAAACTTGGTAACTAATACCTGTGGACTTCAATTCCCAGAATTCAGACTTGAGAATTCTGGGAGTTGAAGTCCACAAGTCTTAAAGTGTGGACTTCTCACTTAAAGATGTGTGGACGTCCATTCCCAGAATTCCCATGCTGGCTGGGGAATTCTGGGAGTCCACAAGTCTTGCCTCCAAAAGTTGCCAAGTTTGGAGGTCACTGCCTTGGAGGAAGGCTACAGTTAGTCCTCGGGTTAAAACTGAAATAGAGACTGGAAAATTCATTAAGTGATGAAGTCGTTAAGTGAGGCATCACATGGCAGCACCCAACTTTATGACCTGTTTGCCATGGTAGTTAACTGATATACCATGTGACCATGACTTAATGATCTTCCCTGCCTGCTTTCCCGTTGACTTTAGTTGTCGGAAGCCAGCTGGGAAAATTGCAAATAGCGATCACATAGGACATTGTGACTTCTATAAATGTACAACAGTTGCCAAGCAACCAAATCATAATTATATGACTGTGGAGATGACGTGACAGTTATAAACATAACGACTGGTCATAAGTTGGTTTTCTTCAGTTGCTAAATGAATGGTCATCACTTGAAGACTACCTACAGCAGCACTCAGGGCCTTTGGACGATAGAGGATCATTCTAGGTTCTTAGAGTTCCTGGAAGGGTGTGAGCCCCAAAATATTTGGGGACTTGATCAATGAAACCAGAAGTAAACAGCTCCTTGGTGTGATGGGGTAACCCCCGTTTCTCTGTCTCTTCTGTTCTCTGTCTCTTTCTCAGTTCTTCCGGCTTGAAGTATACAACAGTGATGGGACACCCCTGACCATTGACCAGCTTTACCTGCAGCTCCTAAAAATCCGCTCTTTTTCTTGGAAGTTGAATAAAGAGCCCTTGGGAATCCTCACCAGTGACCACCGACATACCTGGGGAGAGGCCTTCACTAGTCTCATGAAAGGTGGGCAAGCCAGGTTTTGGGAGGTAGAAAGTATGGGCCTTCGATCATGAATCCTCTGTTCCATGCAGAAATCCAGATTAAAGGATCCATGTTAGAGGGCTCTTCGTTCTCCATTTTGAGTGAAGGGAGTGCCTTGAGTGCCTCTCAAGGTCAGCTGTCAATCTGCTCCTAATTTTATTTTCTTGCCATTCCCCAGTGACTGGATCCAGATGTAAACAAATGGCTTCTTTTAAACACAGATAACAGATAATCAGAGTTGGAAGGGACTTTATAGGTCATCTAGTCCAACCCCCTGCCCAAACGGGAGACCCTATGCCATTTCTGACAAATGGCAGTCCAATATCTTCTTGAAAGTCTCAAGTGATGGTGCTTCCACAACTTCCGAGGGCAAAGCTGTTCCATTGGTTGATTGTTCTCACTGTCAGAAAGTTTCTCCTTATTTCCAGGTTAAATCTCTTCTTGTTCAGTTTCCATCCATTATTCCTTCTCTGGCCTTCGGGTGCTTTAGAAAATAACTTGACCCCTTCCTCTCTGTGGCAGCCCCTCAAATATTGGAAGACTGCTATCATGTTACCCCTGGTCCTTCTCTTCACTAGACTAGCCAGGCCCAGTTCCTGTAAGTTTTAGTCTCCAGTCCCCTAATCATCTTGGTTGCTCTACTTTGTACTTTTTCTAGAGTCTCAATATCTTTTTTATAGTGTGGTGACCAAAACTGGATGCAGTACTCTAGGTGTGATCTTACTAAGGCTTTATAGAGTGGTATTAGTACCTCACTTGATCTTGATTGTATCCCTCTGTTAATGCAATGTAGGATTGCACACTGCTGCCTCCTATTTAGCTGGTTGTCCACTAAGACTCCAAGATCCCTCTCACAGTTACTGCTGTTGAGCCTGGTTTCACCCAGTCTATACTGTGTATTTTTGGTTTTTCTTGCCTAAGTGTAGGACTTTACTTTTCTCTACATTGAATTTCGTTTTGTTGGATACGGCCCAGTGTTCTATTCTGTCAAGATCCATCTGGATCTTGAGCCTATTTTCTTGGGTGTTACACATCAGATAAGTTTTAGTCTCCAGTCCCCTAATCATCTTGGTTGCTCTTCTTTATACTTTTTCTAGGGCCTCAAGGGTTGCATTTAAGCACCTACTGTACAACCTTCTCTAACCTGGTACTCTCAAAATCATTTTTTCTCAATCTTGGCAACTTTAGGATACATTAGACATCAGCTCCCAGAATACCCCAGTTCCCCATTGGAATTTTTTGCATTTTTTTTTCAGTGAGCGGTTTTTTCTAAAGATATGTATTTTTATACCAAGAATTCAAACTTGCTATTCTTTTTGCAATTGTACAACTTTTAGCTTGATATATCCACATTTGATCATACACCCCACCGAAGTTTCTTGTAACTCAAATGCTGTTAACTTTATCTTTTCAAAATTACACCTTGTGCCAAAATTAAAGTTTTTTTCTGCATGAATATTATCTAGCTAAGCAAATAATAATAATCTGTGCAATCCATAAACTAACATCAGAAAGCAGTCATCTTGAGTTACAAAAATGTTTAAGCGAGTTTCGTCAAGCCTTGATTTGATTTGACATCAGCCACCAACTTGCTTCTTGGTCTCTGATATGACCCTCTGTTTCTCATGTGAATGAACTCTGCTTGCTGCTCTGTGACCTGTTTCACACATCTCTTGATTGGGCATGACAGGGCCACTGTGGTATTTGCATTGTTTCCTCAATGAACTTCTTTATTTCCACTGTAGTCAGTTTGCACGTCAAACGTGGCTCATATGCATCTTCAGACCAGTCAATCAGGATTAAACATTTGATGGGAGGGTACAATGTAGTCATATTTATCGATATCTTCTATCTATATCTACATATAAAAGCGAAACACCACTCACGCATCATCACAAAATCTCCAGAACCGTAACACCTACAAACTTGAAATTTAGCACATATGTTCCTCTTGCCTTCTAGGTGCTCACTAAGAAAGGATTTTTTGAAATGACTATTAGAGCATTAGTATTTCATATATTATTATTAATATGCTCTGTTGCTAAGGAGTTCTACTCCCCCTCCCCATCTGAAAAGAAATCTGTACCAAATGCAAAACACAAGCATAGGAGAGGATTTTCAGTTCTAGTTTCACAGCACCAAGCAGCTTTATTACAGAACAGTTGAGCTAAGCCACACCCAGGCTCCTTGCTGTCTCCTTCTTGCTCACACAGCAGATACTGTTTCACTTTCCAAACAGCCCTGAACTCTCACTAACGGAACACTAGCCAGATGAATACTGATGGACGCTAGTAGGCAGAGGCACAATTTTTCCCTCCTTATTTTCCTCCCCAAAAACTAAGCCCAACCACATAGTTTTGTAGTGAAGCATGGGTATCGAGCTTGTTAAATATATGTTCAGTTTACTTTAATTTTAACTATATGAAAATGAAAAAAGGAAAGAAGTCAGATTTAAAAAATTTGTAAGGTTGCACCCCCTTTTCTGACTGCTTTTCTCCCTCCAGAGAATTAATTTGATTTTGTCCTGTGCTACCATATTGGGAATTTTGATTTTTTTTTTTTCCTGTACAACCACACCGGGAACTAAATCTGGCATTTCTTGTTCCAGACAAACTGAACCAGGAATCAGCTCTGACGATCCAACGTAGCCTCTTCACCGTCTGTCTGGATGCTCCTACCCTGAAGGTATCGGATGCTCACGCCCAAAGCCGTTTGGCAGCTCAGATGCTGCACGGTGGAGGGAGCTACTCCAACAGTGGCAATCGGTGGTTTGACAAGACTCTGCAGGTGAGCATCAAAGCAGGATGTAAGTTAGGCTTCAGTATGGAAGCGTATGGGATCCTCAGATGGGATCCTCAGTTGCACGATAATAAATAAAAGTAAGTGTCGGATGGCACTCCATTCAAAATCCAAGAAAGGCACTGTTAGACTCCATTGTTACAGAGAAAAGAAACCTTTGCTGGAAATCAAGTGGTTAGCATCAAAAGAATTTTAGATCTGAGGATTTACGCGCGAAAAACACATATACAAAGTGATGACAGTATTCCCACTCACAATAGTTCAAAACGGTCCATCCAATCATATGTACCGTGTTTCTCATATAATAAGGCTCGGTCTTTTTTTTTTTTTTTTTTCCAGCCCCGAAAATAGGGCTAGGCCATCTTTTCAGGGGTGACTTAACTCCCCCCCCCTTGCATCTTCGGGCAGGCGGGCGGCGACGGCTTGGATGTTGACCTCGGTGTTGGTGGGGCACTTTTTATCAGGGTCAACGCAGGCAGCACCATATCCGGTTGTGCAACAAAAGTACTTCCTAACGGCAAGCCCCCCCCGCCATTTCCCCCCCCCCATTTCGCATGTTTTAATATAGGCCTTAATTTGGGGGGAGGGGCTTCATTTCATTTCATGCCTATAAAACATGCTGGAACTTCCTATTGGGGGAGGCCATATTGTTGGAGAAACAGGGTATAATGTCATGTGGGGCATCTTCAGGTGGTTATGCAGACATCTGGCCATTGACCTTGGCCTGGTTTGATAAAGAGCTGCAGTTGCGCAGTCAGCAAGCAAGTAAGCACAAACAATAAAGTTTCCCCCCCAAATTATACAGTTCATTCTCTGAAACCTCCAGCACGTTTCTCACCCAAAAATTTCACCCTCCCCCAGTGGTGGGATTCAAACAATTTAACAACCACTCTGCCCTCATGATTTCTTCCAACAAACCAGTTCACCAAACTGCTCAGAAAGTTACCAACTGGTGCGAACTGGCTGAATCCGCACCCCTGCCCTCCCCCCGTTACTATGGCAACCGAAAAGATGTGAGGGAAAGAAAGGAGTTGTGAAGGCTGTGACAGTAAGATTAAAAAGATAAAGATATAGATAAAAGTAAGGTTGTACACTTAGGTAAGACAAACCAACTATACATCTATAGGTGAAACTGGACTCGGTGCCAGTAACTCTGAAAAGGATCTTGGAGTCTTAGTGGACAACCACTTAAATAGGAGCCAGCAGTGTGCGGCAGCAGCCAAAAAAGCCAATGCAATCCTAGGCTGCATCAATAGTGGGATACGATCAAGATCTCGTGAAGTTGTAGCAGTTCTACAAAGCCTTAGTAAGACCACACTCTGGTTACTGCAATACAAAAAAAGATGTTGAGACTCTGGAAAGCGTGCAGAGAAAACTGATTAAGGGCCTGGAGGCTAAAATGTACCAAAAACAGAGGAATTGGGTATGTCTAGTCTAATGGAAAGAAGCATTGTGGGGACATGGTAGCGCTGTTCTAATATTTGAGGGGCTCCTAACAAAGATGATGGGGTCAAACTATTTTCCAAAGCCCCAGAAGGCAAAACAAGAAACAAGGATTGGAAACTAACCCAGGAGAGAAGCAACCTAGAACTCAGGAGAAATTTCCTATTGGAGAGAGCAATTAACCAATGGAAGAATTTGCCTTCAGAAGTTGTGGGTGCCCCATCACTGAAGGCTTTCATTTGTCTGAAATAATATAGTTCTGCTTGAGCAGAGGGTTGGACTAGAAGACCTCCAAGGTCCCTTCCAACTCTTATGTTTTATGTAATTAAGTCAGGGTAATCAATATTGTCTCATTTCACATGAGATTTAAGAAGGAAGATTTCTAAAAGCTTCTAAATTTCGGTTACATCATAAGCATTTTGAACATTTTTAGAATTTTTTTTTTTTTTAAAAAAGATGGGATGGCTTCCGTTGGCCAAATACTAGATTAAAATTTAAGCATTTAAGAGTATTGTCCCTTTCTCTTGATACGAACAGAATGAGATTTGGCCTGTGTGCCGATCTCTATTAAAAAAAACAACCCAATGATTTAAGAAACCTATATGGCTACCTAACAAAATAATAACTTGGGCTGATAAGCAGTCAGCCACTAACATATAAGGAAAAATTTAAAAAAATTTTTTTTAAAAAATTATCTTTATTACACATTTTTCAAACATTTACACCAAATTTCTGTTTGTGACAGTGCTTAATAGTCAGCTTTTTTCCTATTTACATAGTAATACTTTCATTTTCAATTCCAGGTATATTTCTCTAATATTTTTACATTTATATTTACCTTTTTATAATTCCTCATATATACATTTCCTGCAACTCTCAAGTAATTTTTATACATATTCTTTACTTTTCTCCTCTAGCCACTCATACCATATGTCCCAAATCTTATAATATTCTGTTTCCTCCTCGTCTTTTAACTCCATCGTTAATTTATCCATCTCTGCACATTCAAGCACTTTTTTTTAATCACCATCTCTTCTGTTAGGGATATTGGTTTCTTTCTACTGTTGTTCAAAAACAATTCTGGCCACTGTCAGTATATGGAGTATGATATATTGATTTTTAAAAAAAAATATATTTGGGAATACATGTTATTTTATTCTGCTTTTTCATCATCCAAAATAAAAAAAAGATGAGAGAATCCTCTACTTCAGGGGCTCCCCAGCCTTTATGGCGTGGCGGCCTGGCTGGGGAGGGGGGTGGAATTGGCCCTTGTAAGCAGTGGTCTGGTGTGTGCAAGTGCCATTCCGCCATTCATGTAAGTAGAGCTGCGTGCATGTGCACCGGACCGCCACTTGTGCAAGTTAGAGCTGTGCGTGCGCCAACCCTTCATTGTGCAATCCACTTTCAAACCAGCCATGGCCTGGTAGTAGGCCTCGGCCTGTGGTTTGGGGACCCTGCTGTAGCTGAAACCAGCTTTTTAATTTTATCTTTTTCCGTGCCTAACAAACCGTTTTCCTTCCTTCTTCCCATTCGTTCTTTTTCCCTGGCCTTCAGTTCATTATCGGAGAAGATGGCACCTGTGGGGTCCTTTACGAACAAGCCATCGCTGAGGGGCCACTGATTGCCACGGTCATCGACTACGTCCTTGATTATTGGTAATGTTCCCTATTGGGGGGAGTTGTGATGAAGCTGTGGGGATAGATAGCCTGACTTGACTCCCGTGGGCGGATTTTGAATCTGTGTTGCAAAAAGTGTTCAAGAAACCATCGTCCTTGAGATGCAGCTCTGAACTAAATAGCCAGTGACAAGATGCTAAGCTCCCCTCATAATTAATTACAGAGGAATTATTGAATGTGTCATCTGCACCTCTGTAACTGTCTGGTTTAGTTCTGCAACCCAACAAGACAGAGACTTCAGAGGATAATTAGGACTGCAGAAAAAACAATTACTACCAACCTGCCTTCCATTGAGGACCTGTATATACAGCACGAGTCAAAAAGGGCTGTGAAAATAGTTACAGACCCCTCACATCCCAGACATAGACTGTTTCAACTCCTTCCCTCAAAATGACACTAATAGATAATCAGATAATCAGAGTTGGAATGGACCTTGTAGGTCATCTAGTCCAACCCTCCGCCCAAGTGGGAGACCCTACACCATTTCTGACAAATGACAGTCCAATCTCTTCTTGAAAGTCTCAACTGATGGCGCTTCTCACAACTTCCGAGGGCAAGCTGTTCCATTGGTTGATTATTCTCACTGTCAAAAAGTTTCACCAGAACAACTAGACACAAGAACAGTTTTTTTCCCAAACGCCATCGCTCTGCTAAACAAATAATTCCCTCAACACTGTCCAACTATTTACAAAGCAGTACTATTACTGTTCATCTTCTCATCACTCCTTATCACCCATCCCCTCCCACTTGTGATTGTAGGACTGTAATTTTGTCGCTTTATGATTTATATTGACTCCTAATATGATTTGATTGCTTAATGTACCTTGTGACTATTATTACGTGTTGTACCTCACGATTCTTGACTCTTGACGAATGTATCTTTCTTTTATGTACTCTGAGAGCATATGCACCGAAGACAAATTCCTTGTGTGTCCAGTCACACTTGGCCAATAAAGAATTCTATTCCTATTCCTGTTCTGTTCTGTTCTGTTCTTTTCTACTATTCTATTCTATTCTGTTCTGTTCTGTTCTATTCTATTCTATTATTGCATGGAAGAATGAAATGAATCACTTTAGGGCTTAGTTCAAGGATATGAACCTGGCTAGAGGGATGGTTGTTTTGATATAACACAAGAGTAGTCCCAAAGAACCTTCTAGGATGAGAAGCAAAAAATATTCAAAAGAAAAACAAACAAACCAGAAAGTCCAGTTGCCTCCTGAAAAAGCACTTTGCGACAACCATGACCTGAATGACGGAGAATCTCCACAGAGTTAAAACACCAGAGTATATTTTAATTAAGATAAATGTCTGTGGAGATTCTCCGTCATTCAGGTCATGGTTGTCCCAAAGGTGCTTTTTCGGGAGGCAACTGGACTTTCTTGCTTGTTTGTTTTTTCTTTTGAAGACGTTTTGCTTCTTCATCCAAAAAGCTTCTTTGGTTTCAGAAGAAGCGAAACATCTTGAAAGAAAAATCAGAAAGGCTTCTTGAAAAAAACACCTTTTGGGGGAGAATTTTAATTAGGTGCCTGTTTGTTTTAGTTTTGTTAATCACATTTATATGGCCGCCTAACGTGAGAAGCGACTCTGGGTGTTGTGCAACAATCAGCGAAAGCAGCCGATGTATAAAAACGTAGAAAAATGGAAAAAAAAGTCATGACTAAAAATAAAAACATTGAAACATGTAAATGTAGTGCATCTTTCCTCCCTTTCTTTTCCCTCAGCAAAGATCCAGCCATGACCCGCAGCCCGATGATTCCTCTACAATTGCCCCAGAAACTTTATTTTTCCATCACTCCAGAAGTCAAGCGTGACCTTGAGCGTGCAAAGCAGAATTTGGATGTGTGAGTAAGCAGGGCGTGGGCTCCGGGATGGCCTGTTTTGGTAACACGCCTTGTCAGCCCCACTGAAGGGGTGAAAAACTCAATTTAACAACAGTTCACTTAGTGCCATTGAAGGTTACAACGCTACTGAAAAAAGTTATTCTTTTTGTTCTGATCCAAACCCTTTTCCAATAAAACAAACACGAACCAAAGGGAACAGAAACCTTTTAATGATTCTTACGAATCCCCGGTTAAAAGGCTGTTGCAAACTAATTAACTTTGATAAGCACAAGCCTCGCCAAAACTCTGGGAGGCTGCCAAGAATAACAGATAAGGAATATTTTACAACACAAGAGTCTTCAAATACCAACTTAAGATACTGTAATGTCCATGAGGCTGAGTTTCAAAACGTCTTTGCTTCCTACAAAGAACGTTTGCTTCACAGCTGGCTTTTATCTTTTTGAAGCAGGGGCCATTACCTTGCAGCCTTACTGCTGAGTCTCCTGTGCTGCTGCAACTGCTCTTTCCTGCGAGCAGCCCTGCGCGCACGCGCACTTGGCACAGGCTCCTCGGGAACCTCCTCATCACTGCTGCCATCCCCCACAATCTCTGAAGGCAGCAGTCCTCTCCCTAATGATCCTGGCCTCTCATCTGAGTCCTCACTCTCCTCAGCCGTCCGCACCTGCAGCCGGCTAACCACAACACTTTTTTACACTCAATGACCGTTGCAGCATTCCCATGGTCACGTGATCAAAATTCAGGTGCTTGGCAGCTGACTCATATTTATGACCTTTGCAGTGTCCCGGGGTGACATGATTCCCTTTTACGACCTTCTGACAAGCAAAGCCAATGGGGAAGCCAGATTCACTTGAACAACTACAGTGGCTAACAATTGTGGCAATCAAAGGTCAAGCAAAATTCACTTAATAAATGTTTCACTCAGCAACGGAAAATTTAGGCTCAATTGTGGTCGAGGACTACCTGGTTCTTTTGTTTCTTGCTCTGCTCTGGAACTTTTATTTTTATTTTTTTTTGTCTTGATTGATTATGCGCCGTTAAGTCACCTTATCAATCATATAGATAGGGATTTTTTTTTTTCATAATGAACTGCTCACAGTCAGGTCTTTCAGCTCTTCCGCTAGTACCTCTATTGCAGGGGTATCAAACTCAATGTCATTGAGGGCCGCAGCAGGGCTGTGGTCGATCCGGGGGAGGGGGAGATGGACCCTGGCCAACTGGGTGGGTGTGGCTGACTGGGTGGGCGTGGCCAGCTTTATGCCACTCCCCAAACTGCTGCCATGTTTCCTCTTCACATTGGGTAGACTTGGCCGAAGCAGGCTGGCCCCTTGCATTTTCCAGGACAGTCCTGCGGGCAATATCCAACTACTTTGTGGGCTAAATCCGGCTCACGGGCCTTGTATTTGACATCCCTGCTCTATTGCCACTTTTAACAACAGAGTCCATCCATCTTGCTGGTCATTTTCTTCTCTTTTCTTCTGCCTTTCCCAACATAATCTTTGGATCTTTTCCTTTGGATCCTATCTCCCCGAAGTGTTACTTTTAGTTTTCCTTGTTTGATGGTGGTTTATTTTGTGGCTGCGTACTTCTCTCTTCAGTCACTTTTAATCAAAATACTGCAATGTCAAGCAAATGTAAGAAGTCTATGAGTCAGGGAGCAGGGTTGGCCTTAGGAGACGCCACCCCAGGTATCCCATCAAGGACCTTCAAATAAAATGAGATATATTAAGAAGTTATTTTAGTGATTTACTGGGAGGGGGGAATACTTTAAATATATACATTTCAAAACATACAGTTGATTATTTAATGGACATTAGAAGTGTATCATGAGAGTATTTTATTATGATTAAAGTAGGGGAATGAAAAACACCATGTGGATTCTAAATATATTAACTTTATTTTATTTTTACTCTTTTTAGATTGTTTATTATATACCGACTTAGAAAAAAATAAGGATAATAATGATATGTAAATCTAAAATAAAATAGATGGTAAGCTGAAAATGGAAATAATAAGGGATAAAGAATTGAAAACGTATGTGTTGATGAAGCGAGATTGATATGAATTAATGAATTGAAATATGAAATGCAAATTTATTTAAAGATGAGTGAAATGGCTAATGATATATGAGATGATATTAAATAAGAAAAATGGAAATGAGAGTATGACTATGTACAAGTGTTATAATCCGGAAACACGTTGCCCACATGAAGAGATGTGTAAAAAAAAAATCCTTTTTATTAAAAAAAAGGGGGGGGGTCCTTCAGGAGAGGATCGTTTCTCTACCTCAGGCATGGCATCTACCTGAGCACTGAGCCTCTCCCTCTCTGTTTCTCTCTCAGCCTCATCAGCGACCTGGACATCCGTTGTTTCACCCATGACAGCTTTGGAAAGGATTTTCTCAAAAGCCAAAACTTGAGGCCTGACTCGGTCGTGCAAGTCGTGCTGCAGCTGGCGCATTACAGGTGAGCTGGCAGGCGAAGTCAAAGGATGGCTTGGAGAAGAAGGGGGAGGAGGAAATGTAAGGTCCAGAACCTGAAACAGGGGTTCCCAATCTCGGGTGCCTGCAGATGGATTTTCGGGGGGGGGGGGGCAACTAAGAGTGGTTTTGTTGGGTCCCTTAGTGACGAGCCATACCTCACGATTACTTTTAAAGGCGGTGTGAACTTTTTGATTGATTGAAAAAGGGGCAGCTACGTTTAAATGTTTTGAATAGTTAGTCCTCGACTTACAACCATTTAAGAGCTGTGGTGGCACAGTGGTTAGAATGCATTTAATGCAGGTTACTTCTGCTGAACTGCCAGCTGACTGCAGTTCGGCAGTTTGATTCTGACTGGCTCAAGGTTTGATTCTGACGGGCTCAGCCTTCCCTCCTTCCGAGGTGGGTAAAATAAGGACCCAGATTGTTGAGGGCAATAGACTGACTCTGTAAACCCCTTAGAGAGAAAACTGTAAAGCACTGTGAAGCAATAAGGTAAAGATAAAGGTACCCCTCACACATACGAGCTACTCATTTCCAGCTCTAGGGGTCGATGCTCATCTCCGTTACAAAGCCAAAGAGCCAGCGCTGTCCAAAGACATCTCCATGGTCATGTGGCCGGCATGACTAAACGCCAAAGGCGTAGGGAACGCTGCTACCTTCCCACCAAAGTGGTCCCTTTTTTTCTACTTGCATTTTTTACATGGTTTCGAACTGCTAGGTTGGCAGAAGCTGGGACAAGTAACGGGAGCTCACTCCGTTACGCGGTGCTGGGGATTCGAACCGCCAAACTGCCAACCTTTCTGATCGACAAGCTCAGCGTCTTAGCCACTGAGCCACCACGTCCACTGTGAAGCAGTGTACAAGTCTAAATGCTATTGCTATTGCTGTTCGTTTAGTGATGTTCAAAGTTACAACAGCAGTGAAATAAGTGACTTATGGCTGTTTTTCACACTTAACGACCACTGCAGCATCTCCACAGTCAAATGATCAAAACTTGGGTGCTTGGCGATTGGCTTTATGTGAGTCCCGGGATCACACGATCCCCATTTGTAACCATCCCAGCTAGTTTCCGACAAGTCAGATCAAGGGGTGAAGCCAGATTCACTTCATAACCACACGATCCATCTAATGACTGCAGTATAATTGGCTTAACAACTTTGGCAAAATGGGTCATAAAACAGGGTGCAACTCACTTTAACAACAGCCTTGCTTTGCATTGGAAATTTGGGGCTCAACTGCAGTTGTAAGTCCAGGGTTCCTTGTAGATAAGTAAATAAAATGCAACATTTCCTAGGGCTGTGGGCAGGGGTGGGCTGCTGTGCGCTCGGGAGAGCCCCTAACTAAAATCCTGTGCAGTCCAAATCCCACTTCTGGCTGGCCCTGCCCATCCGGCCCTTCCCCTCCCAGGACTCCCCACGTGGCCCGTTTTGGGGGCAGGTAAGTGCAGGGCGCACACGGAGGCTCAGTGAGGGCGAAAAACAGGCCTCCCGCAAGTTCGGGAAGGCCGGAAATGGGCCCGTTTCCGGCTTCCAGAGAGCCTCCGGAGCCCGGGGAGTCTGTTTTCACCTTCCCAGAGGCTCGAGGAAAGCCTTCGGAGCCCAGGGAGGGCAAAAACACCCCCACACCTCCCCCCCACACACACCCCGTGGTGCAGGAGGCTGACTAGGCCGCGCTCACCCAGCAACCAGGCAGAGAACCCTTTGCTAAATTTTTTGAAGCCCACCCGTGGATGTGGGGTCATAGAAAAGGTTGGGAACCACTGAACTTTTTTTCAGTGGGAAAGTGGGAGAGGGAATTTCCTTTTGTCCACGTAGGGTTTGTCACCTAGGAGGCACAGTTCTGACGGTGCGCACAGGGTGTGTATTACAACTGACTTTTTCCCCCCTCCTAGAGCACACGGGCAATTGTGTCCCACCGCCGAGACAGCCTCGCTTCGTCGCTTCCATCAGGGCCGGTCAGAAATCATACGCTCTGCTACCTCAGCTGTGCTGGCCTTCGCCCAAGCAATGGCTGACGAGAAGTGCCAGGTATTTAGCTTTCCACCTTTGTGTTTTTTCTTTTTAAGGCTGAGGTGACAACACACTTCATCAAGTCCCCATATTATTTGAACCAGAATGACAGAGTTGGATGGGACCTTGGAGGTCATCTAGTCCAGGGGTGTCAAACTCAAAGCCTGCGAGACAGGTTCGGCATGAGGCTGCCCTGGAAACAGTGAAGGGCTGGCCTGCGGTGCCTCTGAAGAAGAAAGGAGAAGGAAGAGAGAAGGAAAAAGGAGGGAGGGAGGGAGGGAAGGAAGGAAGGAAGGTGTCAGCATTCCAGAAAACCTCCACTCCAACAAATAACTCCGAGACAGACATCCTCTCCAAGGTTCTTTTTATTAAGAGTAGTAAACTGGCACATCTGGGGAATCCCGAATCTGAAAGTTCGGGGTTTCCTTGCAATAAGTAAAAACTACAAAATCCACCCCCTGCACCCATCATCGCATCACATGCCCCAATCACCATCCATCCCAACTTGAGACTTCCCCTCACCCAGGTGCAGAAATAACATGACCTTGACTTAGAAGAAGAATGCTATTATATCTAATCAGATACACTCCGAGAAATTCTGCCCTCCCATTTTCCCAGGCTCAAGAATGCGGCAGTGTGGAAGCATTTGGTGCTAACATGGTGACGGAAGGCCAACAGCTGACAGAAGGAAGGAAAGGAATGAGGAAAGGGAGGGAGGGAGGAAGGAAGGAAGGAAGGGAGACTATGGATCTCCCAGCCCTGCCTGGGCCACCACAGATTCCCCCTCCCAAAGTGGTGTTGCCCTGACCCTGCCCATCCCACCCTGCTCAGGCAAGAAAACCTATAGCAGTGGTGGTGAACCTTTTCGGCACAGAGTTCCAAAACAGGAGTGCGCGTGTATGCCGGAAACCGGAAGAGCAGCTTGCCAGTGGGAGTGCCAGAAACCGGAAGCTCAGCACCGGCCACCCGGTCTTCCGGTTTCTAATGCATATGTGTGTGCAAAGACCAGGTAGCCAGTGCGCACATGCGCATCGGGGAGCTGTTCTTCCAGTTTCCGGCACTCCTCCACGTGGACAGACTTGGGGACCTGTTCTTCCGTGTGCAAAAACCAGCATGTGCAGGCTGGGAACCTAGAAGAGCAACGGGCAACGGCTGGCAAGCCCAGAAAGATGGTTCTGTATGCCACTTCCAGCACGCTTGGCATAGGTTTGCCATTACAGCCCACTACCATTTCAGACAAACGGCCGTCCAATCTCTTTTTAAAAACCGTTCCACTGATTAATTGTTCTCACTATCAGGAAGTTTTAGGTCGGTTCTTATCCTCATGTCCTTGAGTAGAATGAAGGACCATTCCAGGCAGGGAATGGTAGCGCCAATTATTGAAAGAAACTCTACTTTGTTTGCTTAGCATATTTGAGAGCCTTCAGAGGCATTTCTGGATTAGCCAGATGGAGTGGAATTTGGTTCTGCTAATCCTGCGCGTTTCTCTATGTGGAGAGGTCCATTTTTCCTCTTCAAGAAGTCTTGGCCTTGTTCTGATCTTGGTTTTGGGACAAATAGAAAAGTCTCTTTGTTATCTACAACAATCTCTTTTTCCATGCAGCTTGAAATTGAGAATACAGATAGTCCTTCACTTAATAACCGTGATTGAACCCAGGATTAGGGACGTAAGTCACGCTAGTCATTAAATGGGTCACTACATGGCCATGCCTGTTTTTACAACCTTTTTTGTGCCAGTCATTAAGCAAATGCAGTGGTTGTTAAGCGAATGCAGAGGTCATTAATCAAATCCATTGTCTGAAAAGGGTGTTTTTTGTTGAAGACCAGAAGTAAACAACCTGTCAAGGGTGACAGTGAATGATGTGTGTCAGAGTCAGCTAGCTGTCAGTGCTCGACAGTTACCCCCATTTAAACCATGAGTCTCTTGCCAAACTTCCAAAATTTAAAGATGATTTATTAGGAGTAAACATGCCGGCGCTGCCTGGGTGTAACCGACTCTGAGACATATCATTTATTGTCACCCTTGACCCTGGTTTTCTCCCCAACCCCTGGGTATATTGTAATTCATATTCTCCAATGGGACACATCCATAGCCAAGAATCATCAGTCACGCTCTCCAGTTTGAATTTTGCGCAGCAGAAACTTCGGTCATCTAGTTACTATCTTTGAAAACATTTTGCGGAACATGAGCTGCCCATTGCTCCCCCCTCCCTTTCTGTTAGCAACTCTAAAAAGACCATAGAAATATTTTATGAGTTGACACAACCATTTCCAGCAAAAAAAAAAAAAAAATCACGGTTCCACGATTACGGGATGCTGTAAATGTCCATAAATGTGGGTGGGTTGCTCAGTGCCCAAAATGTGAACATGTGACCACAGGGGGGCAGCGGCAGCCATCAAAACTTCAAATTTTGATCGTAACTCTCCTTCGAGAGGTTCATCATAACTCTGAACAGTCGCTAAACCAGCCGTAAGTCAAGGACTGCCTCTACCCATGTCATCATTTAGATTCCTCTACATACATTCATAGCAAAGCTGGCTGAGGAATTCTGGGAGTTGAAGTCCACAAGTCTTAAAGTGGCCAAGGTTGGAGACCCCTGCTTTAACCAACATCTCACTTAGCAACAGAAATGTCAGGCTGCATTGGGTTATAAATCAAGGACTACCTGTATGTTAGCAGTTGAGACTTCTGGGTGTTATGGTCTGAACGTTCTGGTATTTAAAATCCATGTCTCTTTTTCTTCACCAGGGCCCTGAAAGATTATCTCTCCTGAAACAAGCGGTTGAATCCCACAGCACCCTGACAGAGCAGGTAACTTATCTCTCTGCTACATGTTTGGTAGGAACATTTATTTTTAACGTCTTCAAGTCAGCCTTGAAATTGGCAACGTTTTTCTTGGCAGCAACATTTTCCAAAAATGGCCTGCCATTGCTGGGTTTTTACGGCTGATAAAAAAAGTGACTCGCCCGAAGTCTTACCAGTTGGTTTCACGACTTCTGGGAGCTGCAGTCAGTTTGGAGACCCCTGATTTTGTGTGTATGAGTTCAAACCACCTTCCGGAGGTAGCTGGTTTGTTCAGAGTATTGCAGCGTAAATTCAGCGCCAGAAAAATAAACACAGGTGGCTGAGGCTTCATTTAACTTCTTTATAAGCACATAAAGTAAATTTTACAGTACCAGTGGTAGATTTCTCCAGCATGGAGCAAACTCAAACAGAAGCAGACATGTTACAGGTTCAGAGCAGAACAGTAACTCAGGAGAGCTCAGAAACAGACATCACTTTAGTTCAGCAGGCAAGCAAGCAAGCAAGCTAGTTTTTCTTTCACTTTAGAGCTGCAGCGCTTAATATAGAGCCACGCCTAGGCTACTTCTAGTTTTAGCTTCCAAACAGTCCTCATTGGCTGACTTAGTTGCTATGCCTATTCATTGGCTGACCTTGTTACCGTGCTTTATTCCAGTTCATGAATATACCCTGACATGATTTTGTGCGATGTCTTGCAGGCTCTGGATGGACAAGGCATCGACTGCCATTTGCTTGGACTGAAAATGGAGGCCATAGCAGACGGCTTCCACGTGCCTGAGCTTTTTATGGATATTTCCTACACCCTGGCTTCATACTGGAAACTCTCCACAGGGCAGGTACAGAGAGCCAGTTCCAAATTTGTACCTCTTTACCATATTCCTGTATTACTCAGGTTACGATATTCTCCATACTGATAGTCCCTGTTTGTTGACTGTCTTATTAGATAGCAACCATTGGCAAATTCCTTGTGTGTCCAGTCACGCTTGGCCAATGAAGAATTCTATTCTATATTCTATTCTATTCTATTACTATTACTATTCTATTCAATGATAATAAATGCTGATAAAACATTCATTTCCCCCCACAACAAAAGCCAGTGTGAAACTGATTAAGGCCCGGTCAGTTTCAGGAACTAATTGTGAGACAAGGCTGCTGAGAAAAACAGCTCAGGAAGAGATTCCTTATTTTCAACAGGATTGCGGGGGAGGGGGAGAGAAGTGACTTATAACTGTTTTTCACACTTATGAGCATCGCAGCATCCCCATGGTCACGTGATCAAAATGGCAGCTGATTTATATTTATGACCGTAGCAATCTGGTGGTCTGTCAGGGTTCTAAGTAATAAATCCATTGAAAGCAAGACTCCGAGGTCATTGAGAGCCTCAAACTTTACTTTTGGGGGGGAAATATATTGGCACATATCTGGTGAAAACCGACTCTGAAACTCCTACGGTTTTCACCTTATTAAAAGTAAAAGATTTTCTACTTTCTCAAAACCATCAATCACATGGTCCAATCAACCATGCAGTCTACCAACCAGATGACATCTTCTGACCAGGTGTGAGAATGTCCTTGGTTCCCAAGAGAAAGTATTTTGTTTTGGCTACAAAAATCCCTCTTACCTCAAATCCCACCTCCCTGACCCTCCACTCCAGTGTGGCAACACTAAAGCGGACAAAACTGCTTCGGTCAGGCCAGCTTCAGGGTTGACATGGTCACCCTTTGGGACCTCCTGACCAGCAAAGTTAATGGGGAAGCCAGATTCATTTAACAACCGTGTTTCTAACTTAAGAACCTCAGTGATTCACTTAACAATTGTGGCAAGAAAATGTTCTGACCAAGGCTTCCTGAGACTGTAATTAAGCACACACTTAGTCCAAACAACTCTCTTTTTATTTCAACGCTGGGAATTATGTGCATTCCCAACCCGTAATGAGTCCCAAACAGTCTCTCGAGATAAGCACCCACCTTTATCTCCTTTGAATTGCTGCCAACAACTAAAGTGCCAAATTAACTGTAAAAATACGACTGAAGCACAAAGTCCACACAAAGCTTCAAGGTTTAATCCGAACAGAACAAACAGCCTTGCTTCCTGCAAAGGTTTCTCTATCTTTGCACTTCCTTTATACTTTATGGGAGGGGCAATCACCTCCAAGCCTTACTCCCAAGTTGCCCCTTTTGTCTTAACTGTTCTTGCCTTCTGACAGCTCTGTGCACACGCACACTGGGAACAGGCTTCCCTTGTTCCTCTGCCTCGCTGCTGTCAGATTCTGGAGGCTCCAGAGTCAGCACATAACTCCCAGATGGCCCTGGCCCCATCTCTGTAGTAGATGCAGGACCCTCATCCTCCCTAGACTTGCGGACTGGCCCATGTTCTTCTCCACTGTCCGATTCTGTGTTTCCTCAGGCTGCCGGCAGACCACAACAGAAAATGGGGCAAAACTCAATTAACATTAATGTTTCACTTAACAACAGAAATTCTGGGGCTCAATTGTGGTTGTAAGCAGGGGTGGGATTCAAAAATTTTAACAACCGGTTCTGGTTGGCATGGCTTGGCGGTCATGTGACTGGGTGGATATGGCTTGGTGGTCATGTTATTGACTGGGTGTGGCCAACTCAATATCACTCACATCGAGGCACACATCTCTTTGCTTGGCCTCTCATGACTGTGGGGATGCTGCAACAGTTGTAAGTGTGAAAAATGGTCATAAGTCACTTTTTCCAGTGCCATTGTAACTTTGAATGGTCACTCCACCAAGCAAAGTACCAGCAACGGAGGGGAAAAAAATACTCGAGACATTCCTGAGACAGGAAGTCTAGTCCTGCCAATAATGTAATAAGGGTTAACGGAGAGGCAGTTTCTGTAAGCAACACCAGAATGTTTCCTTCCTGCCTTCCTTACAGGATTAGGCCAGTAATTTCTTCTAACAACCGGTTCTTCGAACTGCTTAGAATGTTAACAACCGGTTCTAGCGAATAGATGCGAACTGGTAGAATCCCACCCCTGGTTGTAACTGAAGGACCACCTGTATTCAGAGCAGGGGTGTGATTCAATGAGTGTAACAACCAGTTCAGCGGGTGCTTGCTTTGTGCGCAAGGGTTTGCTACTGACCTCCTGCAATCCTGCAATCTCCCTGTGTCTTCAACAGCTGGACGTGCGGCAATCCACTGTGCTGCGCTAAGCAGCTGAGCTTGAAAATCAGGAAATAAAGGTCAGAATAGAGCCCAGATGGGAAGGCCCAGTAGCTTATCGTCGGAGCAAACCGATTCGTTCACAGATGATCCTTGGAGCTACCGGTTGAGCCGAACCGGTAGAATACCACCACTGATTCAGCTGTTTTTTTAATCTCACTTTCCTTTGTCTTTCAGGTTGCTTCCCGCACGGACTGCATCATGTGTTATGGGCCCCTCGTGCCTGACGGCTACGCTGTTTGCTACAACCCTTTGCCCACCCATATTAATTTTGCTGTCACCGCCTTCAACTGCTGTGAGGAAACCAATGCCACTTACTTAGCCGGAAACATCCAGAATGCCCTGGCTGATGTGGGGGCCTTGTTGGGGAACTTTGGAGAAGGCCAGCCTGACAAACTCTGAGAAAATATTTTGAACTTCACTTCAGACTTCAAACGTGACTGAGGGCATCTCTCTAGCTTGGCCAACAGATGACCCGTCGTTGTTGAAAAATCCCCAATCTCTCCCTTGCCTCCTTTTGGGCTAAAATTTTGGATGCAGCATCCTTCAGCACTCCTAATCCCATAATATCCTTTGCTAGCCCTAACAGGATTTGCAGGGAAATGGCTGTCTCTATATAAATATATACACTTCTGCACATCTTCTAAATGCAAGATCAGATCCTAATTTATTTCCAGAATAAAGACATTTAAACAGTATATATATATAGCAGGAAAAGTTCCTGCCAATTTCTTTTTTAGATCAGCAAAAGATCATTATTTTTTAAAATTGTGACTGGGTTGCAAGTCCATTCCGAACAGGCATTTACAGCATAGTGAACTATGATTGTGTTTCATGTTCACATTGTGCCTTAGTTTAGCTGCCTGCAATTTTGGGGGGCCCAGGGACCAGTACTGGGCACTGGGCAGGGCGTAGTTTCCAGAGTTACCTAACTCCTGCGCATATGCAGATGAAGCTTCACTCGCTTGTGCATCCCAGTTTCTAATGGGCCGTGGTCCCGTACTGGTTCACAGCCCAGGGTTTTGGGGGTCCCCTTCCTTATACGCTTTTTCGCAGGAGTTCTCAAAAGTTTGTGGTAGGACAACTTTTTGAAACAATGAATGGATTTCTGGGTCTCCCACCCCTTAAAAGAAATGGCTTCCATTGGGATGAGGTTTGGCAAAAGAAATAAAAGGCATCACAGTTAAACTCTAATCGGTATCTAAAAGGGATTCTTAAACTCTGCAGGATTACAGTGGGATGATGTGAAAAACAACGTCCTGTGGCATTTTCCATTCTCTCAACGTAGCCCTAGTTTTTGTTTTAAAGTCAATCACAGTCAAGTTTCTATTCAGGATTGCAAGATCCAGGAAGAAAGATTTCCACTGACATTTTAATTCAGATTTCCGATTTAATGCTGGCAAAATCAATGATGGTAATAAAGGGGTATGCGTGTGATTGATTACCGAAAATTCAAGAAGGAAAACTGTGGCTGTCATTCATTAGCAAATTCATTAAAGTGGGATCTCTGTGAACTACTTCCTGCAAGACTGCTTAACTCAATGATTCTTAAACTTTTCCCTTCGTTATCTAAAACTGCTTATCAGAAAGCCCTATCAGACTTTGGGGACCAGTCCTAAATCCTTTCCTTTCAGCACCATCATAATTTCAAACAGTTACTACATGAATGGTCAAATCCTCAAAGACATATCTACTGTATACAGGTAGTCCTTGACTTATGACCACAATTGAGCCCAGAATTTATGTTTGCTAAGTAGGAAAGTTGTTAAGTGAATTTTGCCCCATTTTACGATTTTTCTTGCTGCAGTTGTTAATCACCGCACTATGTTAAATTAGTAACGTGGTTGTTAAGTGGATCTGGCTTCCCTATTGTCTTTGTCAGAACATCGTAAAAGATGATCACATAACTCCGAGACACTGCAACGGACATAAATATGAATCGGTTGTCAAGCATCCAAATGTAAATTACGTGACCATGGGGATGCTGCACTAATCATAAGTGTGAAAAATGGGTCGCTTTTTTCAGTGGCATGTGGGAACTTCAAACAGTCACTGAATGAACTCTTGTAAGTCAAGAACTATCTGTACAAGACTCCTGGTGGTGCAGTGGTTAAAGTGTAGTACAAATAGTCCTCAACATACAACAGTTTGTTTAGTGACTGAATGGACACTAAATGAACTGTCATAAATCAAGGACTACCAGTATTGTACAACAAAAAATTCCTGTGTGATCTTCAGGGCATTTCAATCAACATTGGTAATTTCATCAATTTTCCCTTGAAAGGAAATGTTCAGCATTTTCAAATATACACATGTATACACATACAAAATATACAAAGGTACATGTGATAATCTTTAAGTCAATTTAAATGTCCCTGTTGCGATTGGGCAATAAGATTTACATGGTGGTATCCAAAGAAAAGTCACTTTTATCCAATTTAGGGTATTTAGAATAGAATAGAATAGAATAGAATAGTTTATTGGTCAAGTGTGATTGGACACACAAGGAATTTGTCTTGGTGTAAATGCTCTCAGTATACATAAAGAAAAGATACATTCATTAAGAATCAAGAATCATAACGTACAACACTTAATGATAGCCATAGGGTACAATCAACAATCAAATCATACTAGGAAACAGTCAATATAAATTGTAAGGATACAAGTGACAAAGTTACAGTCCTAAAATCACAAGTGGGAGGGGATGGGTGATAAGGAGTGATAAGATTAATAGTAGCGCAGACTTTGTAAATAGTTGGACAGTATTGAGGGAATTATTTATTTAGCAGAGTGATAGGTTTCAGGAAAAAACTGTTCTTGTGTCTAGTTGTTCTGGTGTGTAGTGCTCTATAGCGTCGTTTTGAGGGAAGGAGTTGAAACAGTTTATGTCCAGGATGTGAGGGATCTGTAAATATTTTCACAGCCCTCTTTTTGATTCGTGCAGTATAATATGCCCCACTTTAAGCATTAGCTTAACTGAAAAGCGAATGGCTCGTTTACCAGACAAAACATCCACTTGTTCTTTGTTTGCCATATTTTGAAACGCCTTTTTTCCTCGTATATTTTCTCCGGCACCTCCCTTATAAATAATTTGGGGGTCCTATTGGGGTCTTGATTTTCAGTTTGAGGCCTAGACTAATTGGGTAGGAATGTCCATGGAAACATCCGCAGAGCCACAGTGGTTAGAATGCAGTCATATAGGGCCAACTCTGCCCACTGCCAGGAATTTGATCCTGACCAGCTCAAGGTTGACTTCGTCCTTCCAAGGTCGTTAAAATGAGGACCCAGATTGTTGGGGGCAATAGGCTGACTCTGTAAACCGCTTAGGGCTGTAAGGCAGTGGTCCCCAACCTTTAGGGCACCAGGGACCATATTCATGGGGAAAGGGTTTTCCCCAGACTGGAGGGGACTTGCTTTTGCTTCCCTTGTTTACGTGGCCCGGTTTCTGGCATGCCGCAGCCTGGTGCCAGTAAAGCCACTATGAAGCAGTATATAAGTCTAGGGGTCCCCAAACTTGGCAACTTTAAGACTTGTGGACTTCAACTCCCAGAATTCTGGGAGCTGAAGTCCACAAATCTTTAAAAGTTGCCAAGTTTGGAGACCTCTGGTCTAAGTGCTATTGCTATCCCGGGACACGAGGGTGTAGTTCTGATCCTCACAGGACGGCAATTAGGAATTGGGTTATAATAACAATATCCTGTCCGGCATCTGAGGTAAAATGCGGCTTGGCAAAGCTTTCTTCCGATTGGGCCCTGCTGCTTGAAATCCTGCAAGATTTCAGCATTCTCAACTGAAGGAGAGAGAGGGCTTCAGTGAGGGCAAATAAATTGCATTGAGAGGTTTGAGTGATTTTAAAAGGTCCCCCCACCCCTGCCAAAAAAAAAAAGCTTAATTCTAGAAGTCCACAGGTTTAGGGATGTTTGAGGGGACCTGGCCTATGTGATTCCTATTTTCTGCTCTGATAAACAGAGCCTCAGTCCAACTTCTTCCAAGGTGTTTGTCCTGCTGAGATTTTCTGCTGTGTTTCTCAGAAGAAAACAAAACTAACAGAAGCAATCTTTGGAGTCATCCCAAGCTCTTGTAGAGACACTGAGCCTGTCTCTTCTGCTGCAATCTGTTGGGAGAACCTGCTAAAACATCTTGGTTAGCAGCTGGAATTGAGATGGTAATAGATGTAGAATAAAAAAAATAATTTTTTTTTTTTGTCTGCCTTTAAGTCAATCTTGATTCTTGGCAATTTCACAGAGAGGTTCATGCCGTTTCCTTGGTAACGGTGAAGAAGTGATTTGCCACTTCCTTCTGGGATATTTTTTTTTTACTTCTTCATTTAGGACTGAGAGTGGATGAATGCCCAGAGTCCCCTAGTTGGTACCCACAGCTGAGGGAGGTCTAGATGCTCTTTGGTGATCACATTCATAAACATAATAGCAATAGGATTTAGACTATTTCCCCACTGATAACAACCCTGTGAGGTGAGTTGGGCTGAGGGAGAGGGACTGGCCCAAAGTCACCCAATTGGCTTTCGTGGCAAAGACTAGAACTGGTGATTTGGTCCAAAGTTGCCCAGCTGGCTTTGATGGCTAAGGTGGAACTAGGTTTCTTGGTTTTTAGCCTGGTGCCTTAACCAGGGGTAAGAGCACAGGAGGGGTGACAAAACAGCAATAGTCGGAATCAGGGTAGCAGGCAAAGCAACTAATGTTAAAGTGGCTTGTTTCATCAGAGCCTGCATTTAAAATATCGCTTGGGCTGTTAGATCCTCCATTTCACACAATCAATCAATCAATCAATCAACCAATCAAATAAATAACAAATAAATGGAAAATGGGAGAGGGAAGACAGAATGCAAAGTATCTGAGAGACAAGAAAGAGAACATTTCTTTGCACTGACAAGAAATTTATATTTAAACAATGATGTCAGACGGACAACCTTTGGTGCTCTATTTCAGATGGAGGTGAAAGTTGGAGGCTGATTATTTTTTGTGATGGTTATTTTCATTTTTATGGTTATGTGGTGCTCCGCTTGTGTGTGGTTCATGAGATCTCAAGGGGCATCATGACTTCTGTAAATTACCTTGAGCATAAATGACCAGACTCAAAATTATCCTATTTTGGACATATTCTGTGAAGACCCAGCTGTCTGGAGAAGGCTCGTGATGCTGGGAAAAGGTAGAAGCAAGAGCAGATGAGCCGCAAGAGGAGAGTTTCAATTACAGTGGGGGATGGGGGCCTCTGGAAACAAAATGGGACCACTCTCCACGGCCAATTTGTTGTCAGCCCTGAAATTGGCCTGACTGAGGCCATTTTGAGACTTCAGTGCTGACACACTGGAGCTGAGGGATAGGGAGGGGGGAGTAGAGATAATTGGGGTATTATAGTCAAAAGACAATACTTTTGGGAACCAAGGACATAGCTGCAGGTGTTTGGAAGGAGGGGACTGAGGGTGCCTAGCGACTGGACTGTATCCTGATTGGACCATGCGACTGGTTGTTTTGAGAAAGTGACAAACTCCTTTTAATTAGGTGAAATCTTATCCTGCAGTGAGTTGCCATGTGGTGAGTTGATCGTGGCAAGTTGGTTGTGGCGATATTGGCTATGTAAGACCTGAAAGATCCAAGTTTGGAGCAGATCAGCATTAAGAAAATCTATTCATGTGGTTGCTAGGAGTTGAGAATGACCTTTTGGAACGTAATCGTCATTTGTCCCCAAACAGGACAAAAATATAGTGGGCGGGGGGGGGGGAAGAAAGTACAGCTTAACATCCCATAATGACAACTGGTCCCATGGCAGCCACTTTGGAAAGAAAGGAAATCTCTCCACAGATATTGTGCACAAGTATCTATAATGTATGGAGGCTTGTTCAGAATTGCTACCTTGGCCACCAGCATCTAAAGTCCCTGAATCTGGGAGTGCACATGAGCTTCTGTGTGTGAAGGAAGACAAGAGTCAGGGTCACCCCACTAATACTATAACTTTACCACCACCCACCTTTGAGCTAAGAGGGGGACTGGTCACACATCATTCAGGTAGGTTTATGAATTAGATCCAGTGGGTTTATGAAACGTAAGAAGAATGGTTGAAAGAATTGGGTATGTCCAGTCTCATGAAAAGAAGGACTAGGGGTGACATGATAGTAGTGTTCCAATATCTCCGGGATTGCCACAAAGAAAAGGGGGATCAACCTACTTTCCAAAGCACCAGAATGGAAGATAAGAAACCATGGATGGAAACTAATCTAGGAGAGAAGCAACCTAGAACTAAAGAGAAACTTTCTAGCAGTGAGGACAATTAACCAGTGGAACAGCTTTGCCTTCAGAAGATCTGGGTGCTTCATCACCGGAGGTTTTTAAGAAAAGACTGGACAGCCGCTGGTCTGAACTGGTATAGGGTCTCCTACTTGAGCAAGGGGGTGGGACTAGAAGACCTCCAAAGTCCTTTCCCAACTCTGTTAATTCTGTTTCCAGTGGTTGAAAATGGGGTAGAAACTGGGTCTCTCAATCCAGCTCCTTCAGTATCACTCCGGCTGGTACCTTTAAATCCAGCGCATGGAGGAAACTCTTACAGACACAGGAAGTAAACAAACTAACACCATTCCATTCATTAGAGCCGTGTTTCAATGGAAATCAAATTAATTTGCCATCTTGGCGCCACTGTTCTTCTGCCTACCCTCAGCTTAGAGGTGGTCAGCCCCTGGGGCAAAGATGGATCCTCTTGGCTATACTGATTACAGCTTTCATTGCAACATGTTAGCTTCCCATTCAGCAGTGTTTAAAAAAGAACAGCCAGTGAAGTCAAGTGGGGACGGAGAGTCACGTGATGACTTAAGGAATTATCTCTGACTAATTGGTGCCTGGGGACAACACACCGTGGGGAATCTGGCCATTCAAAAGGAAATTGGACTGCATTTCTAAAGTACACCTAGTCATCGACTTAAGATCACAATGGAGCCCAAAATGTATGTTGCTAAGTGAGAAATGTGTTGAGTGAGTTTTGCCTCATTTTACGACTTTTCTCAACCATTTCTGTTAAGTCATTAACTGCAGTTCTTAAATTAGTAACACGGTTGTTAAGTGAATCTGTTTTCCCCACTGACTTTTTT
>NW_020769439.1:1550698-1577136 GCF_900518735.1 Pseudonaja textilis
GATAGATAGATAGATAGATAGATAGATAGATAGATAGATAGATAGATCAGTAGCTTCTTGAATACAAGAGATTTAAGCACAGACTTAAGATTCTGTTTAACTGGATGGGATATATATACACTTTTCTTGGATTGCACCTTATAAACTATAACAGTTTTTCACGTGGTAGCAAGCAGAGGAGAAATGAGAAAAGGGAGAGCGTGGGAAACAACAGGGACTTCGTAAGTGGTTGGCTCTGTATTGAGTCATCTTTTAATTATTTATCCAGGGCATCATTTTAATACTTTTGAGATATGACCATTCTATTCCGGAACAGTTTCCACAAGGGGCTGGTTTTAATTACTGGAATCCTGATGGCTTTCGTATTTGCTCGAGCTCACACACACCCTCTTCTTGCCTCCTCCCTCAATCTCCTTGTATTATATGTAATGTAACTTTTTTAAAAATGAGCTGATCCATTTACACGCCTCTCTTCTACCCTCCACCCACCCACCCCCCACCCCCGGCTGCCACTTTCTCCCCCAGGACACCTTCCTTTTCCTCTAGAAATAGAAAGCGGGCAGAATCAAGCAAGGTTACCTTTAAAAAAAAAAAGCACCGAACTAGTTGACCAAAATGAATTCACTCTCTAGGGGGGTGTCCTGTTTTGGAGGAAAAGGGGGTGTAAAAGTCTTGGGAATGTGGGTTGGCATATAGCACCTCCTATCTGTGTGTATGAGATATGTGTGTGTGTGTGTGTGTGTGTGTTTTCTGAGGCTTTCGCGGGTATTTGTATGTGGATCTTTGGTTATTCGGGTTGTCTCCCGCGTAAAATTGGAAATCCAATTTTACGCGGGAGAAAACCCGAATAACCAAAGATAGATAGATAGATAGATAGATAGATAGATAGATTACTCTGAGAAGCACAGAGCCGAAGACACAAGCTTGAAGATGATGAATGAGACTTCATCGAAACGTCGCCTAGATACTTCCAATTTTATGTGGGAGAAAACCCGAATAACCAAAGATCCACATACAAATACCCGCGAAAACCTCAGAATATACATATGTATGTATGTATGTATGTATGTATGTATGTATGTATGTATGGCATTCAGCTTTGTTCGGGTATTTTCCCACGTCATTGTAGTTGTGCTTTTAAAGTTGTAGCAACGTTTCGGCAGAATCTCATCTGCCATCATCAGGCTTCTGTACAGATTCTGCCGAAACGTTGTTACAACTTTAAAAGCACAACTACAATGACGTGGGAAAATACCCGAACAAAGCTGAATGCCATACAAGTAAGTACCCGTGAAAACTTAAGAATGTATGTATGTATGTATGTATGTATGTATGTATGATAATCAGAGTTGGAAGGGACCTTGTAGGTGATCTAGTCCAACCCCCGGCCCAAGCAGGAGATCCTACACCATTTCTGACAGATGGGAGCCCAATCTCTTGCTGAAGGTCTCAAGTGATAGCGCTCCCACAACTTCTTAGGGTAAGCTGTTCCATTGGTTGATTGTTCTCCCTGTCAGAAAGTTTCTCCTTATTTCTAGGTTGAATTTCTCCTTGTTCGGTTTCCATCCATTATTCCTTGTTCAGTTTCCATCCATTGTTCCTTGTCTGGCCTACAGGCACTTTAGAAAATAGCTTGACCCCTTCCTCCCTGTGGCAGCCCCTCAAATATTGGAAGACGGTTCTCCTGTCTCCCCTGGTCCTTCTCTCCACTAGACTAGCCATGCCCAGTTCCTGTAATCGTTCTTCATATGCCTTAGTCTCCAGTCCCCTAATCATCCTGGTTGCTCTTCTCTGTACTTTTTCTAGAGGAGGGAGGGAGGGAGAGAGAGAGAGAATGAATGAATATGAATCAATAACGTGGTGGCTTTTTTCTAGTCACATCCCAGAAACTTAATTTAGATGAAGTTCTGCAATTGTTGTTTGCAGAACCTGCAATGTAGAAGAGAAGGCTCCCCAGCGATGTTAATTTTTCCATGTGATATTAATTTGTCCCTGTGATATTTATGTATCAATCCTCCTATTGTTAATTAATATTTTAACGCAAAAATACAAAGTCTAGCTTGAATTGAGCTCAGCTGCTGCCGATTTCATGGACGTGTCCGTGTTGTGTTCGGGAAGCAGCGAGGGAATTCTCTGGCAGACATTGTAATAGCAAGTGACAGGGGATGGATTATTTAGGATTGGCCGTTCACCAAAAATTCAACTTAAATTTCGACATGGGGAGGAGGGAAACAGGTGACCTGGAGATGACTGGAAGCAAACTACAAGTAATCCCCCTCTTACAACCACAATGGAGCCCAAAATTTATCTTACTTACGTGAGGCATTTGTTAAGTGAATTTTACGCACACACACCCTTTTACGATTTTTTCTTGCCACAGTTGTTAAGTGAATCACTGCAGTTCTTAAGTTAGTCACACGGTCATTAAATGAATCTGGCTCCCCCATGGAGTTTTGCTTGCTAGAAGGTCTGAAAGGGCGATCCCGTGACTCCGGGATACTGCAACCGTCATAAATACGAGTCAGTGGCCATGCGTCTGAATGTGATTGTGAGGATGCTGCCTGGGTTGCAAGGGTGAAAAACATAAGTCGCTTTTTTCAGCGTTGTTGTAACTTTGAAGGTCACTAAATGAACTGTTGTTATCATGGACCACCTGTAGTAACATCACTTGCAGAAATGATAATTAACTGTCACAGAACTGGGATGGCTAGTTGGGTTCTTCTATTCTGTAATAATAATAATTGATGGCAAAAAACATGGTTCGACATAGCATGCATTTTGTATGATAAACCTACTAAGACCACACCTAAAGTACCACTTCCAGTTTTGGTCACCACATTATAAAAATGTTGAGACTCTAGGAAAAGTACAGAGAAGAGAAAACAGGATGATTAGGGGACTGGAGACTAAAACATACGAAGAACGGTTACAGGAACTGGGCATGGCTAGTCTAGTGAAGAGAAGGACCAAGGGAGACATGATAGTATTGGGCCAGCATGGCTTTGGCCCAGTCTACCCAGTGCAAAGAGGAAACATGCCAGCAGTTTGAGGAATGTTCTGACCCACGCCCTTTTCCAACAAATCAAACACAATCCAAAAGGAACAGAAATCTCTTAATGCTTCTGCAAAAATAATTAGCTGTGATAAGCACAAGCCTTGCCAAACTCTGCGAGACTTGCCAAAAGATAACAGGCAAGAAATACTTTGCAATACAAGAATTTTCAAATACAAACTCAGGATACTGGAATGCCCACAAGGCTGGAGTTTCAAAACGTCTTTGCCTTCTGCAAAGAACATTCATTTCACAGCTGGCTTATATCTTCTTGAAGGAGGGGCCATTACCTTGCAGCCTTGCACCCGAGTCACCCGTGCTGTTGTAGCTGCTCTTTCCTGCGAGCAATCCTGTGTGCATGCGCACTTGGCACAGGCTCCTCGGGAACCTCCTCATCGCTGCTGCCAGCCCCCAGTGAAGGCAGCAGTCCACTCCCTAATGGTTCTGGCCCCTCATCTGAGTCCTCGCTCTCCTCAACCATCTCCACCTGCTGCTGGCTAACCACAACAGGGAGTGGCGTCAAGCTGGCCACGCCCACCCAGTCAGCCCTGCCCACCCACCCACAGGTCAGCCACCGCCCTGATGCGGCCCTCAATGAAATTGAGTGTGACACCCCTGGTTTATAGTCATCAGAGTCAGAGTTAGCTTAAGAACCATACGTACGTCATGTTCCTTGTCATGTCCCCCTACCCGTTAGTGGCTGTCAAACCTATACAGGTAGTCAGAATTCAGAATAACAGAGTTGGAAGGGACCTTGGAGGTCTTCTAGTCCAACCCCCTGCCCAAGCAGGAAACCCTACGCCATTCCAGACAAATGGTTGTCAAATCTCTTTTTAAAATAATCTGTCAAGCGCCCAGGAAATCAGGAGATTGAGGCAGGTTCAGATGAGTATAAAGATTTATTTGCAAGCTCAAGCTTTCTACAAGAATCTGGCCAACTAGCAGTCAAGGGAAATGCATGGGAGATAAGAGAGGCATTCAAAGTGGGCTGGACTTAGATCTCTTGCAGGCATGTAGGTACTCGTGACTTATGACACTGTTGGAAGAAAAATCCTTCTGGGTTCAGTTCCAAGTGGGGAAAAAGACACTGGATTCATGGAAGTTGCTTGGAAAGAAGGTTTAAGGGTGGACAGGACCACAGGCCTTGGAGCACCTGAGCAAAAAGGGAAGAGATGAGGAGAGTCCCTTGGTTTTATACCCTCTGTTGGGCCCCGCCTTAGTGTTTCCTGTTCCTGTGTAAGAAATGTATCCCATTGGCTGTCAGACTCCCAGAGGCGGGGGTCTTAGCTGGACCACCTGGGTGCTGGCTGATGCAATCTCCCCAGGCCAGGTGGTGAGATGGGTAGAGAGAGGCCTTTGTTATGTAGAATACTCTGTCCAAAGGCCTTAATGGCCCACCCATTAACAAAGGTGGGGGTGAGCCTCTGCTTCTGAGGTGAGTTTCTGTCTCTGAGTTTCTACTTTTCTTTTTAGGGGAAATATTCTGCCTTTTTGGTATATCCTAAATTATTTCATTTTCCTAGGAGAGGGGTGGCTGGATCCTTACTTCCTACAACACGTTTGACCCAGTGATGGTGTTCTATGGGTTCTGCTAAGCCGGTAGCAGCGATGAGCAGCGGAGACCAAACCAGTTCTCTCCGCCACTCTACTGTTGGGCCCACCCGCCCGCCTGCTTGCGCGGGCTCTCATACTCACCTTTATCCTCTGAATTCGAAGCGCAGCTGCTTTGCGCGGCACTGAATAGTGCTGCATGGCAGTTCCTGAAGCGACCAGGATCGTGCAGGCTTGCAGGAGCCTCTGTGCCTGAGAAAGTGTGCGGCGTTTGGTGTGCAAAGTGTGTGCGCACACACACAAAGCGCACCCACTAAGCCACGCCCACCGAACCTGTGGTAAAAAATATTGGAATCTCACCACTGGTTTGACCCCTCCCTCAGACCCAGCCTGGCCATCTCCTACAAATCTTCCAGTGATAGAACACCCACACTTTCTGAAGGCAAAACTGTTCCAATTCGAAAGTCCTCGAATGGTGACTATTCACTTAGCAACTACTTTAAAAAAATGTGATCTACAGCCTGTCCTTGAACTTAGGAAGACTGCAGCGTCCCTCCCTGTTATGCGATCAAAATCTGGGAGCTTGGCAGCTGGCATATATATAGTTGCAGCATCCACATGACTGCCATTTGCAACCTTCCCAGAGGGCTTCCTATAAGTAAAGTCAACGAGGGAAGCCAATTTTGCTTAACAATCTCATGATTGACAGCTGTGGCAAAAAAAAAAAGGTCTTAAAACATTTTAAAACAGAAAGGTCTTAAAACATGATTGCATTGCTTAGCAACCCACAAGGAATTTGTCTTGGTGCATATGCTCTCAGTGTACATAAAAAGAAAAGATACATTTGTCAAGAGTCAAGAATCATAAGGTATAACACTTAATAATAGTCATAAGGTACAATAAGCAATCATATCATACTAGGAAACCGTCAATAAAAATCATAAGGATACAAGTGACAAAGTTACAGTCACACAGACACAAGTGGGAAGGGATGGGTGATAAGGAGTGATAAGGTTAACAGTAATAGTAGTGCAGACTTTGTAAATAGTTGGACAGTTTTGAGGGAATTATTTGTTTAGCAGAGCGATGACATTCAGGGAAAAACTGTCCTTGTGTCTAGTTGTTCTGGTGTGCAGTGCTCTATAGCGTCGTTTTGAGGGAAGGAGTTGAAACAGTTTATGTCCAGGATGTGAGGGGTCTGTAAATATTTTCACAGCCCTCTTTTTGACTTGTGCATTATACAGATCCTCGATTGAAGCAGGTGGGTAGTAATTGTTTTTTTTTTGCAGTCCTAATTATCCTCTGAAGTCTGTGTCTGTCCTGTTGGGTTGCAGAAGCAAAGCAGACAGTTATAGAGGTGCAGATGACAGACTCAATAATTCCTCTGTAGAACTGTATCAGCAGCTCCTTGGGCAGTTTGTGCTTTCTGAGTTGGCGCAGAAAGAACATTCTCTGTTGTCCTTATTTGCTGATGTTTTTGATGTTAGGTGTCCATTTTAGGTCATATGATATGATAGAACCTAGAAATTTGAAGGTCTCTACTGTTGATACTGTGTTGTCTAGTATTCTAAGAGGTGATATTATGGGAGGATTTCTTCTAAAGTCTACCACCATTTCTATGGTTTTGAGTGTGTTCAGTTTCAGATTGTTCCGGTCACACCATGAGGCAAGTTGTTCAGCCTCCTGTCTGTATGCGGGAGGGAGTTATACGCAAGTGACAAAGCGCACACCTTTGCGGAGCTCCATTTGCACAAGCAATGGGCACACACACATGCCACTCACACACAACTGGAGCTTCAGGTAGGCACTTGCCCACTGTTCACACAAGTGGAGCTGCATGTGTTCTCACTCACCGCTTCTGCGGACTGGTTCCGAATAGGTCACAGCCTGGGAGTTGGGGACTCCTGTTTGAAAACACTGATTTCCAGATTTTAATTTAATCTGCCTGCTTGGCTGCAGTGAGAGAGAACTATAAAGGAACAAATATGGATAAAGCCAAATGATGTTTTTGGTTCAGCAAGTTGGATTCATCCTCACGAGGTGATCATAATAAACCTTTCCCTAGGTTTATTACCATACCTAATATATTAGTTGCACAAAGTGAGTTTTGATAGAAGTCTTTATCATTATTTTCTTGGTTTTATGTTTTGTGTTTTTTTTCTGTCTGGGTATCTCTGTGGCCTTGACTGCCCTCTGAAAGATTTTTTTCAAAAAATTGCCTCATCAGCCTCTTACTCATTTCCAGGAAGCACTTAACAGGCCTATATGTGCTTTTTAAAGATTTTTCCCCCCCTGATAATACCTGTTTACCACTACTTTATGGTTTTCCTTTAGAAGCCAATCACAAAACAGTGACTGAATGAAAACTGGGTTCAAAGTGGTCACTATGAATGGCAGAAGCAAATATTTCCGAGACTGTGCAGGGTCCTCCATGAAAGAAGAAATAATGAGATGTATCAGTCTCCAAATAAAATGAAATTGAGTAATTGAATGTAACAGAATAGCAGAAAAGAGTTTTAAGGAAACTTGGAGGTCTTCTATCCAGTCCAACCCTTTGCTCAGGCAGGAAGCACCATTTCAGACAAATGATTGTACAGTCTCTTCTTAAAAACTTGCAGTGTTGGAGCATTCAAACTTCTGGAGGCAAGTTGTTCCAGTAATAAATTGTTCTCACTGTCTGGAAATTTCTCCTGGGTTGCTTCTCTCCTTGATTAGTTTCCATCCATGGTTTCTTGTCTTGCCTTAAGGTGCTTTAGAGAATAGATTGTCTGCCTCTTTCTGGCAGCCCCTGAGATATTGGAAAACTGCTATCATGGTCCTTCTTTTAATTAAACTACACATACCCAATTCCAGCAACTGTTCTTCGTATGTTTTAGCCTCTAATCCCCTAATCATCTTGGTTGCTCTTCTCTGCACTCTTGCTAAAGCTTCAACATCTGTTTTTATGCCGTGGTGACCAAAACTGGATGCAGTATTCCAAGTCTCAACACTTCACATGATCTTGATTCTATTCCTCTGTTAGTGCAGCCTACAACTGCGTTGGCTTTTTTGGCCGCTGCAGCACACGACTGGTTCATATTTAAGTGATTGTCCACTAGGACTCTAAGATCCCTCTCACGGTTACTACTGTTGAGCGAGGTACCACCTATACCAGTGATGGCTAACCTTGTCTGCACCGAGTACCCAAAGTATGTGCGTGAATCCCAAAAATGCAACACACATGCATCCTCCCTCATGTCTCCTGCACATGCACCCTGCCCCCCCTGTGCATATGCAGCAGAGATGCAAAAATCAGCTGGCTGGCGGGAGGCGCATGCACAGCAGAGCTGAGCTGGAGCGACGGCTCACCTGCCCACAGAGAGGGCTCTGTGTGCCATCGCTTCATCATCACAGACCTATACTGTACCTGTGCATTTGGTTTTTCTTGCCTAAGTGTAAAACCGGAAGACATGCTGCTATTGCGCTCAGCCGAAAGGAAAAGAGAATCTGAAGGCACAACAGTTAAGGTGTCCTGCTTGCAACATTAAGCTGAATCTGATGAACCTCCTCATTAAATAAAACTATGTAATGGCACTCTCAGGTGTGTGATTGCACTGGCAGCAATGGCATTGTTAGCCGACAACTAAGCTGTGTTTGACACACAATGGCTTAAAGTGTTGAGCTGAGAGCCGAAAAGGGGAAAGGAATGAATTAATTGAACAGACGCTGCAAAGCCTGGGATTCATTGTCAGAATGGAAGGGTATAAAATTATCTTCTGCTATATTAGAGGTGAAGTAAATGTAGGCAGGAGCTGACAAAAAAGGCGGGGGGGTGGGGAATGCACAAAGCTACTTGCTGCTCCCAGCAAAGCAACCCAGTGTTCATTTCAGAACATGCCACCCACACCAAGCACAGCGCCAACCTCTCTGCATTGATCGAGCACTTAAGAACTGATTCCTTGGTGCCCTCTTACTCATGAAGGTTTTTTTTTTCCCTCAGCAAGTGGATGTTCAGAGAAACGGGTATTTAGGAAAACAATTTTCGGCTCAGAACATGCCCCGCCCTCTGCAACATTGAGCCCCTTTGCAGTTTAGAGGTGGAAGGAACTTAAACAGGGGTGGGATTCAATTTTTTTTAACAACCAGTTCTGTGGGCATGGCTTAGTCAATGGGTGTGGCTTGGTAGTCATGTGACTGGGTGGACATGGCTTGCTGGTCATGTTATTGGCTGGATGTGGCCAATTCAATATCACTCACATTGAGGCATGCATCTCCTCGCCTGGCCTCTCATGACTGTGGGGATGCTGAAACAGTCGTAAGTGTGAAAAATGGCCATAAGTCACTTTTTTCAGTGCATTGTAACTTTGAATGGTCACTCCACACAAGCAAAGTACCAGCAAAGGAGGGGGGAAAAAAACTCAGGAGAAGTTTCTGAGACAGGAAGTCTAGTCCTGCCAAGAATGTAATAAGGGTTAACGGAGATGCAGTTTCTGAAAGCAACACCAGAATGCTTCCTTCCTGCCTTCCTTACAGGATTAGGCCAGTAATTTCTTCTAACAACCGGTTCTCCGAACTGCTTAGAATGTTAACAAGCGGTTCTAGTGAATAGGTGCGAACTGGTAGAATCCCACTCCTGAAGTTAATGTGAAGTATTCAATCAAATCAAAATTACCTGAAGTATTAATACCGAAAGTATAAAGCCTTAGTAAAGCCACGCCTGGAATACCGCATCCAGTTTTGGTCACCACATTACAAAAAAGAGGTTGAGGCTTTGGAAAGGATAGCAAAGAAGAGCAACTAAGATGATTAAAGGCCTAGGAGACTAAAATATATGAAGAACAGCTGTGGGATTTGAGTTTGGCTTGTCTAGAGAAAAGAAGAATTAGGGGTGACATGATAGCAGTATTCCAATATTTGAGGGCCTGCCACAAAGAAGACGGGGTCAACATCCTGGACATAAACTGTTTCAACTCCTTACCTCAAAACGACGCTATAGAGAACTGCACACCAGCAACTAGACACAAGGACAGTTTTTTTTCTGAATGCCATCACTCTGCTAAACAAATAATTCCCTCAGCACTGTCCAACTATTTACAAAGTCTACATTTCTGTTACTATTAATCTTCTCATCACTCCTTATTGCCCATCCCCTCCCACTCATGATTGTATGACTGTAACTTTGTCGCTTGTATCCTTACGATTTATATAGACTGTTTCCTAGTATGATTTGATTGCTTATTGTACCCTGTGACTATTATTAAGTGTTGTACCTGATGATTCTTGATTCATGACGAATGTACACTGAGCATTTGCATCAAGACAAATTCTTTGTGTGTCCAATCACACTTGGCCAATAAAAGAATTCTATTCATATTCTATTCAAAGCACCAAAAGGCAAGACAAGAAACAATAGATGGAAACTATTCAACTATACACTGTTGATAACGTTAATTAGCAGTTCTTGGTCCAAATTTTCTCCCAATCTTCTAACTGTATGCTATGACCTACATTTTGTGCCCAAGCAATCAGTGGGCCCTTAACTACTACTTCCTCAATTTCTACTTGGAGTAAATAATTATATGTTCTAGTGATAAATTTTTCTTTTTTACCTGTTAAAATTTGGTCTAATTGTTGGGGTTCCAAATTCCTCCATATCTTTTTTAGGCCTAGTTTTTATCTGCATATATGGCCACCAATCCACAATTCTACCTTGTTCTTTTAATTTTTCTGTTGTTTTTAAATTCCCCTGGTTATCCAATAATTCCTGGTATCTAGCCTGATGCCTGAACCCTGAACAATCAAATGGTCTCTCCTATTTATTAAGGAAGTGCTAATAGGCTGAAATGAAATGAGGTTCATGAGAGATCAAAATCCCTGAGAGAAAGAGGTTGCATAACTGCCTTTGTCCTGGAGTAATTCTGTGCCCTGGCTGCGTCTGAATTATTTATTTAATGATTCCTTATGCAGAGAGGAAACCACAGGCCTATTTCTGTATCACCGCACCATATGCCAACGGGAAGAGCTTTTCTCCCTTTCGGAGTTTCAGAAAACCTGCCTTGGGCAGGTAGTCCTTGACTTATGACCGCAGTTTTGAGCCTGAAATTTCTGTTGCTAAGTGAGGCGTCGGTTACATGAGGGCCGCCCCGTTTCTCGAGCTCTCTTGCCTCAGTTGTTAAGTGAATCACTGCAGTTGTTAAATTAATAACTCAGTTGTTAAGTGAAACCGGCTTCTTCATCGGCTTTGCCTGTCAGAAGGTCCCAAAAGGGCACGACAAACATGGCCTCCCCGGAACACTGCAACCATCATCAATACAAGTCAGTTGCCAAGTGGCTGAATTTTGATCATGTGGCCGTGGGGATGCTGCAACGGTCGTAAGTGTGAAAAATGGTCATAAGTCACTTTTTTCAGTGCCGTTGTAACTTCAAACGGTCACCAAAATGGACTGTTGTAAGTCGAGGACTACCTGTATTTATGCACAGATTGGAAGAGTTGACTCCTGAAGACTGTATGCTTCTTACTTTTATGTACCAGTGCGCTGGTATTTTATCTTCCCAACAGTCCTGCAAGGTAGGCGAGATTGAGAGAATGAATCAGAATCACAGAATAACAGAGTTGGAAAGGACCTTGTAGGTCATCTAGTCCAACCCCCTGCCCAAGCGGGAGACCCAACACCATTTCTGACAGATGGGAGCCCAATCTCTTCTTGAAAGTCTCAAGTGATGACGCTCCCACAACTTCTGAAGGCAACTTCTGTTCCATGGGTTGATAGTTCTCACTGTCAGAAAGTTTCTCCTTATTTCCAGGTTAAATCTCTCCTTGTTCAGTTTTCCATCCATTTTTCCTTGTCTCGCCCTCAAGTGCTTAGGAAAACAGCTTGACCCCTTCCTCTCTGTGGCAGCCCCTCAAATATTGGAAGACTGCTATCCTGTCTCCCCTGGTCCTTCTCTTCACTAGACCAGCCATGCCCAGTTCCTGTAACCGTTCTTCATATATTTTAGCCTCTAATTATCCTGGTTGCTCTTCTCTGCACTCTTTTCTATGAGAGCAGGACTGGTGCAATATTCCCCTCACCCTCTTTTTACTTCCTTGAGCAAAAGGCGTTTCGGAAGGATGGTTTGAACCAAATTAACTAATTTTATCCTATTGTTCCAGTGATTCATTTTTTGTGCTGAGTCCTGAATTCAAACTAAAGGCAAAACACAATGAACGGAGTCAGGCTGCAGTTAAGTAAGAAGCAGCCAAGAATTTTTAGATGCATTGAACGGATGGTCAGTCTTTGAATGGTCTCTCCTCGCGCGTGGATGACAGAACCAATTGTTGGTAAAGCTGCATAAAACCTCTCCGCATTAGTGTTACCTGGACACCTCAAGAAACAACCAGGGGTGGGATTCAAATGTTTAACAACCAGTTCTGTGGGCGTGGCTTAGGTGGTGGGCCTGGCTTAGGTGGTCATGTGACTGGGTGGACATGGCTTGGTGGTCATGTGACTGGCTGGGCGTGGCCAACTCAATATCACTCACATCGAGGCACGCATCTCCTTGCCTGGCCTCTCATGACTGTGGGGATGCTGCAACAGTCATAAGTGTGAAAAATGGTCATAAGTCACTTTTTCCAGTGCCATTGTAACTTTGAATGGTCACTCCACACAAGCAAAGTACCAGCAATGGAGGGGAAAAAAAACTCCAGAGACGTTCCTGAGACAGGAAGTCTAGTCCTGCCAAGAATGTAATAAGGGTTAACGGAGAAGCAGTTTCTGTAAGCAACACCAGAATGTTTCCTTCCTGCCTTCCTTACAGGATTAGGCCAGGAATTTCTTCTAACAACCGGTTCTCCGAACTGCTTAGAATGTTAACAACCGGTTCTAGCAAATAGGTGCAAACTGGTAGAATCTCAGCCCTGGAAACAACCCCTGTCACCATAGGTGGACAGGACTACATGGCTTGGAGCTCCAAAATGAAAAGGACGATCACATGCTTCAAGGTGAAGGAAAAGAGAGAAGGAAGGGCTGAGATGCTGAGAGTCCCTTATATACCACTCTGTTGGGATTTGAATTTGAGCTTGTATTCTGATTGGCTGTCAGACTCCCATGGGGTCATGCAGGGGCAACTCTGTAGGCTGTCCTGAGTCCCAGGCTTGGTTGAGCCTTGCTGGATGATGATGTAATGAAAAGGGCTTTGGGCAATTCCTATTATAGCTCTACCTGGAGATCTTTGTTAGGTAAAATATTCTGGCCCAGGCCTTAATGGGCCCACCCATTAACAAAGCTGGTGGTGAGCTGCTGCTTCTGAGGTGAGTTTCTGTTTCTGAGTTTCTACTTCTCTTTTTAGGGGAAATATTCTGCCTTTTTAATATTTCCTAGGATATTTCATTTTTCTAGGAGAGGGGTGGGTGCTAACTTCCTACAAAATGTCATAAGATCTCCTGCCTGAGCAGGGGGTTGGACTACAGGACCTCCAAGGTACCTCAGAGCTCTGCAATTCTTTTCCCAGTGGTTGAAAGTGGATTAGAAGCTGGGTCACTAAAACCAGTATCACCCTACATTGAAAATAAGAACTTTTTGTCTGAAATGATACAGGTAAGTTCTCCACTTATCACCACAATTGAGCCCAACATTTCTGGGTGTTAAGTGAGACATTTGAGTTTTGCTCCGCTTTACAACTTTTCTTGCCACTGTCGTTAAGTGAATCTCCGCAGTTGATAAGCGAGTAACTCGGTTGTTAAGTGAACCTGTCTTTCCCCATCGATTTTGCTTGTCAAGAGGTCCCCAAAGGGGATCCCAGGACCTTGGGACACAGCGACGGTCATAACTATGAGGCAGTTTCCAAGCATCGGAATGTTGATCACACGATCAGTGGGGATGCTACGAAGGTCGTAGTTGTGGAACAACGGTCATCAGTCCCCTTTTTTTTCAGTGCCGTTGTAACTTTGGAATGGTCACTAAATGAACCGTTGTAGAGTCTTCTGCCTAGATAGAAGACCTCCAAGGTCTTTGTTGTCTCTGTTATTCCGTAAGTGAAGACGGTAGCAATCAAATGTCTGCTCCTGTTTTTCCTATACAGGAAAACACATAGGAAAGGATAGGGACTTGAATGACATGATTGAGGATGCCATAGTGACACACACACACACCCAAACACAACTGAGTGAAGAAGCTATGTACCCCCTGCTGCTTTGCATTCGCCTACTTAACTCAGACCGGGAAAGAATGCTGTATTGGGGCCAGGCTGTGTCAAGTGTGGGCCTTTTATCACAAGGGAGCAATTGTCTTCTGGATTGCCACCAAGGGGAGTGATGCATGGTGCCGGCGGTAACTGGTTGTGGCAGAAGGGAGAAATTCCTATTTTGCAGGAAGGCAGAAAGACGGAACAGAATTCTGTTTTATTAATTGGAGTAAAATAAAAGCAGATAAGGGCATTGGAGGGCCTTCTCAAACTTCATGCAATAGTTGTAGGGCTGCAAAGCACTATGAAGCAATATATAAATCTAAATGCTATTGCTATCTATATACATTTTACTTATTTTATTTAGTGTGTGCCATCTACGGAGGTCATGCTATCTATCTATCTATCTATCTATCTATCTATCTATTTATCTATCTATCTATCTATACACATACATACATACATACATACATATGATATACACTGCTCAAAAAAACAAAGGGAACACAAAAATAAGACATCCTAGATCCGAATGAATGAAATATTCTTATTAAATACTTCGTTCATTACATAGTTTAATGTGCTGGCATCAAAATCACACAAAAATTATCAATGGAAATCAAATTTAGCAACCCATGGAGGTCTGGATTTGGAGTTACACTCAAAATGAAAGTGGAAAAAAACACTACAGGCTGATCCAACTTTGATGTAATGTCCTTAAAACAAGTCAAAATGAGGCTCGGTAGTGTGTGTGGCCTCCACGTGCCTGTATGACCTCCCTGGGCATGCTCCTGATGAGGTGGCAGATGGTCTCCTGAGGGATCTCCTCCCACACCTGGACTAAAGCATCCCCCAACTCCTGGACAGTCTGTGGTGCAACGTGACATTGGTGGATGGAGAGAGACATGATGTCCCAGATGTGCTCAATTGGATTCAGGTCTGGGGAACGGGCAGACCAGTCCATAGCATCAATGTCTTCATCTTGCAGGAACTGCTAACGCACTCCAGCCACGTGAGGTCTAGCATTGTCGTGCATTAGGAGGAACCCAGGGCCAACCGCCCCAGCATATGATCTCATAAGGGGTCTGGGGATCTTATCTCGGTACCTAAAGGCAGTCAGGCTACCTCTGGGAAGCACATGGAGGGCTGTGCGGCCCCCTAAAGAAATGCCACCCCACACCATTACTGACCTACTGACCCATGGCCAAACTGGTCATGCTGGAGGATGTGGCAGGCAGCAGAACGTTCTCCATGGAGTCTCCAGACCCTGTCACATCTGTCACATGTTGCTCAGTGTGAGCCTGGTTTCATCTGTGAAGAGCACACGGCACCAGTGGCGAATTTGCCAATCTTGGTGTTCTCTGGCAAATGCCAAACATCCTGCACGGTGTTGGGCTGTAAGCACACCTGTGGACATTGGGCCCTTATACCACCCTCATGTAGTCTGTTTCTGACCGTTTGAGCAGCCACATGCACATTTGTGACCTGCTGGAGGTCATTTTGCAGGGCTCTGGCAGTGCTCCTCCTGTCCCTCCTTGCACAAAGGTGGAGGTAGCCGTCCTGATGCTGGATTGTTGCCCTCCTACAGCCTCCTCCATGTCTCCTAATATACTGGCCTGTCTCCTGGTAGCACTTCCATGCTCTGGACACTACGCTGACAGACACAGCAAACCTTCTTGCCACAGCTCGCATTGATGTGCCGTCCTGGATGAGCTGTGCTACCTGAGCCACTTGTGTGGGTTGTAGACTCCGTCTCATGCTATCACTAGAGTGAAAGCACTGCCAGCATTCAAAAGTGACCAAACCATCAGCCAGAAAGCATAGGAACTGAGAAGTGGTCTGTGGTCACCACCTGCAGAACCACTCCTTTATTGGGGATGTCTTGCTAACTGCCTATGCTTTCCACCTGTTGTCTATTCCATTTGCACAACAGCATGTGAAATTCTGCAATTTGGCAATTCGAATCTCACCAGGCTCAAGGTTGACTCGGCCTTCCATCCTTCCAAGATGGGTAAAATGAAGACCCAAATTGTTGGGGGCAGTATGCTGACTCTGTAAACTGTTTAGAGAGGATTGTAAAGCACTATAAAGTGGTATATAAGTCTAAGTGCTATTGCTATTTCAAATAATAATATATTAAACTAGTTCTATACCCTTGCTTTGCTACGAAACTTTGTGATCGGGCTTAGTTTTGGGGGAGGAAAATAAGGAGGGGGAAAAATCTGCCTCTGCCTACCAGCATCCATTGGTATTCATCTGGCTAGTGTCCTGTCAGTGTGTGAGAGAGTTGAGGGCTGTTTGGAAACTGAAGCAGTATTTGCTGGGTGAGCAAGGAGCCTGGGTGTGGCTTAGCTCAACTGTTCTGTACTAAAGCTGGTTGCTGCTGTGAAAATAAAACTGAAACTCCTCTCCTCTGTTTGTGTTTTGCATTTGGAACAGATTTCTTTTCAGGTGGGGAGGGGGAGTAGAACTCCTTAGCATCAGAGCGTGTTAATAATAATATAGGAAAGACTAATGCTCTGATGGTCATTTCAAAAAATTCTTTCTTAGTGAGCACCTAGAAGCCAAGAGGAACATACATGCCAAATTTCAAGTTTGTAGGCTTTACAGTTCTGGAGAATTTGTGATGATGCATGAGTGGTATTTCACTTTTATATATATAGATTAATAAAATCACCATAATATGGAGCCATAGAATTGCAATGGGTTAGAGGTAATAATTCAATATCTAAAAAAGCTAACCATCTAACTGCTTCTGTTGTAACGGCAGTGAGATTATCCCAGGTGCTTTGAGATATGCATAAATAAAAACATATTAATCCACCTTTTCAACTCGCATGCTATTTTGGCCTGGGAAACACTCAGCTAAGAACCTTACCATAATTTATGGCTAATACCATGTAACTGAGTCCATTCAGCTGGTTGCTAGTTACCATCTCTTTACTTCCATCTTTTTTTAATCTCAGAATCTTGTCCAGGGAGCTGGGTCATCTCATCAGGTGTCTGAAATAGGATAATTTGAGCCTGGTGATCTGTCTCTCAAGTGAGAACTGTGGGTTGATTTATTCAAAGATCCATTGGTTTGTTTTTTCTTGGCCGGCCACAATAGAACAGGATACTTTATTTGGCCAAGTGTGATTGGACACTCAAGGAGTTTGTTTCTGGTGCATAAGCTTTCGATGTGCATACATAAACGACAAAGTGATATAAATCATAAGAAACCAATAGGAGAAGTTAGTAGGAAAGATGAAATGAATGATAGCAATAAGTCTGTAGAGATTCTCAGTCATTGAGGTCATGGTTGTTCTAAAGGTGCTTTTTTCAGGAGGCAACTGGACTCTCTTGTTTTTTCTTTTGAAGACGTTTCACTTCTCATCCAAGAAGCTTCTTCAGCTCTGACAGGCTAGTGGGGAATGGAAGGATTTATACACCTTGCCGATAGAGCTGGTCATTTGCATTTCTTTCAGACAGGTGGATTTTCAGAGGAAAAATTGCAGACTACAGGAACCAGGGGGTGACCCTGAAGACACAGATAAACCTCCAAGTTTATCTTTCAATGACCCTTTAAAAGGATGCAAACGACCAGCCATCTGCAAGAAGTATACATCTTTCCGTCCCCCACCATCCAGTCAGAGCTGAAGAAGCTTCATAGATGAGAAGCGAAATGTCTTCAAAAGGAGGAACAAGGAAGCCCAGTTGCCTCCTGAAAAAAAACCACACCTTTACGATAATAGCAATACAGCCCAACTAAATGGGTAAATATCTTTAGACATAATTCAGCGTTGTGGGAATGACTTGTTCAGCAGAGTGAACTGTCTCCATGTCTAATTGTTTTGGCATGCAATGCCCTAGAGTGGCGTCCTGAGGAGAGGAGTTGAAACAATTTTTTGTCCAGGATGTGTAGATATTTTGTCAATCCTTTTTCTCAGGAGTTTTCTCCAACAAGGAAGAAGGCAGGGGCTTCTAAAAATCTTGCCAAGACAAATCCCGCAGCTTGGGTTTGTCAGGAATCAAGACTGATTTGAAAGGAAGCGTACGTGCATAATATCGACTGAAGGAAAGAGAGACCACAACCACAAGAATTTCAGCTCACTGGTACCATAGAGAAGCTACCTTCCCGCCATCTTGGGCTGTGCCTCTTGGTAGGATGAGGGACATCCATGTAATACATTAAGGGACTGTCTCCTCTCGAGCCAAGGCTGTGACATTGGTGTGTCAGCTCTATGCCTTTTGTTGATGTTGACATTTTTATGCTTCACTTGCTCTCCAGAAATCAATTTGCTATGTTCAGACTGGAAGGGAAATAGTTTATACAGTATGACCAAAATCACAACACATGCCTCCCCACTCAGAAATAATTCAATGGGGCTTACTGGAACATGTGATTAACAGAGTCCATGCTAGGAAGCCTAATTAAGACTGCTTGTTTCCCCCCCAGTATATGAATAGATAAAATAGAATAGAATTCTTTATTGGCCAAGTGTGTTTGGACACACAAGGAATTTGACTTGGTGCAAATGCTCTCAGTGTACATAAAAGAAAACATATATGTCTAGTATTTGAGCCATATAGAATAAAACAATTGTGCTATTAAAACAGATTAGCTACCATATTCTTCATATGTTGATCGTTTTTGTTTAAATAAGGATGTTTAGCTACTAAGCGTTTTTCAAGCCTCTGAATGCATCTCCCAGTTCAAGAAAAGGGCTTAGTTGCACAATTGGAAAAATTGTACTTTTTCCTTCGGAATTCTTGTTTCCCATTTCTGTGTATGTCAAAAGTGCTGGGGAAGGCCGAAATGCACAAAAGTAGAAGATGAGTATTAAGAATGAGGAAGACCGCATTCCATCGGTGTGGAATACCAAGTTGGGAAGGGAAAAACAGGAAGGAAAGTTTAATCCTGCAGGGCATCACTTTATGCTGCAAGCTTTTTTTCCCCCTTGCTTTTATTTGAGCTACGTTTGCATAATACACAGCTCCACAAACTGTCTAACCACATTTTAGTCTAGTGCTTGTAGGAAGGCCCCCCTCAGAATATTCTACAGAATATTAAAATATAATTTACAGAATATTATTACTAACGTAATAGCTGCAGTGATTCACATGTCACCCGTGGCAGAAAAGACCGTACAATGGAGCAGAATTCACTTAATAGCTGTCTTGTTTAGCAACAGGAATTTTGGGATCAATTGTAAGTCGAGGACTAACCTATGTTCTTGGTCACCTGTTTCCTGACCTGATCTATCTTGGAGGGATGATGTTTAGAGCCTCGGTGGCACAGTGGTTGGAGTGCTGTACTGCAGGCTACTTCTGCTGACTGCCAGCTGCCTGCAATTTGGCAGTTCAAATCCCACCAGGCTCAAGGTTGACTCAGCCGTCCATCCTTCCGAGGTGGGTAAAATGAGGACTCAGATTGTTGGGGGCAAATATGCTGACTTTGTAAAACGGCTTAGAGAGGGCTGTTAAAGCACTATAAATCGGTATAAAAGTGCTATATATCTGCACCAATTCAGGAAGCTCAAACTGCCCAAGGAGCTGATGATAATTTCTACAGAGGAATTATTGAGTCTGTCATCTGTACCTCTATAACTGTCTGGTTTGGCTCTGCAACCAAACAAGATAGACACAGACTTCAATGGATAATTAGAACTTCAGAAAAAATAATTACTGCCAACCTGCCTTCCATCGAGGACTATATACTGCATGAGTCAAAAAGAGGGCTGTGAAAATATTTACAGACCCCTCACATCCCGAACAAAAATTGTTTCAACTTCTACCCTCAAAACGACACTATAGGGCACTGCACACCAGAACAATTAGACACAAGGACAGTTTTTCCCCAAATGCCATCACTCTGCTAAACAACTAATTCCCACAACACTGTCAAACTATTTAGTAAGACTATATTACTTCTCATCCTTCTTCTCATCCTTCCTAGTACCCACCTCTTCCCACTTACGACTATAACCGTGTTGCTTGTATCTTTACAATTTATATTGTTTTATTTGTTTCCTAGTATGATTCGATTGCTTATTAGTAACCTATGACTATCATTAAGTGTTGTATCTTATGATTTTTGATAAATGTATTTTATTTTTTCTTTATGTACACTGAGAGCCTATGCACCAGAGACAAATTCCTTGTGTATCCAATGACACTTGGCCAATAAAGAACTCTATCGCTATTGCTGTGTCAAACTATATACAGGAGAAATTGGTGTTGATGCCACCTTCTGTTTCATGCAGGCAAACTTTTTTTCTAGTGGGGGTTTCAGACTTAGGAGAGAACCAGGAAGACTGAACATCCATTTCTCTGCAGTTGTCAATGTGACAGAATTAGGTCTCTTTGTTTCTGGACCGTTGGTCAGTCAGAAAGCAACACGGGGCATTGGTGTCACGTTGCATTTCTCTTGACAGACGTTGAGGTTTGTTCCACCCTGATCTATCTTGCTTTGGAAATATAACCTAAACCGATAAGGAAATGTGGGCTGAGGCTAACCTTAGTACAGTTATCTGTCTCGGTTGCTGTTTTTAATCTGTTATTTTGAGCGCTGGAATGGTGCGGCAGATTGCAAAGCCGCCTGTGGAGTCTGCTGTTCATGTTTGGGAGTTCGGGAGTTGGGTTATTAAAATATCTATTTTGAATGGGTACATTTGTGTTTTGGATGCAGAATAGATCAGTCAGGGAAACCGAATATTGATAGAACAGGAATAAATATAACCACATGGCTTTTGAGCGTTCCAGAAAACCTCCATTCCAACAAATAACTCCGAGACAGACATCCTTTCCAAAGTTCTTTTTATTAAGAGTAGTAAACTGGCACATCTGGGGAATCCCGAATCTGAAAGTTTGGGGTTTCCTTGCAATAAGTAAAAATTACAAATCCACCCCCCGCACCCATCATCGCATCGCATGCCCCAATCACCATCCACCCCAACTTGAGACATCTTGAGATGTTGAGACTCCAGAAAAAATGCAGAGAAGAGCAACCAGGATGATTAGGGGACTGGAGAGTAGAACATATGAAGAACGGTCACAGGAACTGGGCTTGGCTAGTCTAGTGGAGAGAAAGACCAGGGGAGACATGATAGCAGTCTTCCAATATTTGAGGGGCTGTCGCAGAGAGGAAGGGGTCAAGCTATTTTCTAAAGCACCCAAAGGCCAGACAAGGAATGGAAACTGAACAAGGAGAGATTTAACCTGGAAATAAGGAGAAACTTTCTGACAGTGAGAACTATCAACCCATGGAACAGAAGTTGCCTTCAAAAGTTGTGGGAGCGTTATCACTTGAGACCTTCAAGAAGAGATTGGACTGTCATTTGTCAGAAATGGTGTAGGGTCTCCCACTTGGGCAGGGGGTTGGACTAGATGACCTACAAGGTCCCTTCCAACTCTGTTTATCTGTTTAACATCCCTTCACCCAGGTGCAGAAAGAACATGACCTTGACTTAGAAAAAGAATGCTATTACGTCTAACCACATACACTCCAAGCAATTCCCCCCTCCCATTTTCCCAGGCTCAAGAATGTGGCAGCGTGGAAGCTATGTCTGGTGCTAATATGGCTTCCAAAGCTGACACCAAGCTTTCACCGGGGTTTCCTTCGGTGAGAGTTGTTCCGTGCTGACATGTGATTTTTGGTGGTTTCTTTTATCTTGACTGCTTTCTCTCTCTCTTTTTCTCCCCCTTTAGGACTTCCTGATTCCGCCCCCCACCCCTCTCCCCCACCTTACAACACCGTTTTGCAACCTCCCCCTCCCCCTCCTCAGGATGCCCCCGTCCCGGGATACAGTGATTCCTTTGCTACGGTTGTGCATTCGGGAACAGCCACTTTGCCCCGGCTTGGAGGGGCTGCTACTCTCCCCAGGCCACCCCCCACGTCAGCCACCCTCCCACGCCCACCCCGCCACCATTCTGCCACCCTACCGCGCCTCCCCCCTGACCCCTACATGCAGGAAACTCAGTTCAACGGAGCTGCCCAGGGCTATGTAGTGCAGACACATCCGCCTGTCGGGACCCTTCCCATCGGAGGATACATGCACCCAGGGTATCCAGTTCAACTACAGCCTTGCACGGCATATGTGCCAGTCTACCCTGTAGGAGCGGTGAGTATTTATGTTCAGTTGGGTACCTGGAGACATTTCTGGGGTTGTATTCATTTGGGAGTTTCTTATAAGTAGCCCTTGACTTACAACAGTTTGCTTACTGACCGCCGGAATTTACAACACTGAAAAAAGGGACTGATGTCCATTTTTCATACTTGCAGTGTTTGCATCATCCTTACGATCATCATCTTTATCTTCATTTAATGACCCCATAATCCTTTGTGGGGTGGAGTCTGAGTAACCGGATGGAGCGAACAGAGTGTTTTTTAATGGCCGGATGCCCTTCGCGTCGCCAGTGTGGAATTTTGTTCAGCAGATATATCCTCATTGTGTGAGGATATATACAGGGTGGGGACACAAAATCAACAAAGTCACAAAAACAGGCGACGCCCTTTTAATTCCTTCAACTTGGCTTCAAAGCTCCAAATATCCTTGACTGGAGACAAAAATCTCCCTCACAAACACTTGCAAAAAGGAGGAAATGCCATTCAAACTAAAAATACCTACAAAAGACAAACAGAAAAAAAAACACACATACCACACTGAAGCAATTAAGGAAACCAGGCAAGATAAGGGCTTGAAGACATTCACAGATATTGGAATACACACTGGGAAGAACGACAAACTCAGATAAGAACAGACAGACTAAAAATATTTTCATGCTTTGTTTCCAGCACTGGATCATGTGCAGTTTGTCCTTTTAAACAGTCCTCCCAGCTTCAGCCCATGAAGGGGATCAGGGCCCTTTCCTCCCCCTTAGACCAGACCATTCACGTTTCTCCCTTATCCTCTCCTCCCTGCGTGCCCTAGGATGGAAAGGGGATGGACCTGGGTCTTCCTCTGACTGCCCAGCCGGCCCATGCCCTTCCCCAGCCTCCTCCACAACCTCTGGAGCCACACTTCCATTTCCTGTCAGCTCCAATAGGGGCATGACACATTGTGTCCAGAGAGGGAAATATCTGCCTCTACCTAGAATCAAACTCACAGCCTGTTGATTGTGATGCGAGATCTCGACCTCTAGGCCACTGCACCATTCATCATCCTTATGATCATATTGATCAAAATTCAGTTGCTTGGCAACTGGTTCATACTTATGACCGTTGCTGTGTCCCAAGATCATATGATTCCCCTTTTGCGACCTTCGGGCGAGCATAGTTAATGGGGAAGCCGGATTCACTTAACAACCGTATTGCTAATGTAATAACTGCAATGGTTTGCTTAACAATAGTGGCAAGAAAGGTGGTAAAGTGGGACGAAACTCACTTGACAAATGTCTCCCTTAGCAGTGAAATTTGGGGTTCCATTTTGGTCGTAGGTCAAGGACTACCTGTATTAGTCCGGGACCTTCTTACAGGTAGTCCTCGACTTAATATTACAATTGGGAGCAAAATTTCCGTTGCTAAGCAAGGTGGTGGTTAAGCGAGTGGTGTCTGATTTGATAATCGATAAGCAAATCACTGCATTTGTTAAGCGGATCATCTGGTCATTAAAGGAAACTGGCTTCCCCCATTGACTGCTTGTCAGCAGCCGGATGAGGTCACAAATGGCAGTCACATGACCAGGGGTGGGATTCAAATTTCCTAACAACTGGTTCTGTGGGCATGGCCTAATTTGTGGGTGTGGCTTGGTCATGTGACTGGGTGGGTGTGGCTTGCTGACTGGGCATGGCTTTGTGGTCACGTGACTGGCTGGGCATGGCTTGTATGTAAATATTGTAAATATTTATGTAAATATTGAAATAAATAAATAAAAAAGAGCAACTTTCACCCAAAATCAGGCAAAGCAGATTGAGTTGCTTGCAGAATCACAGATTCACTCAGAGATCTACCTTTCTGCAATCTGCTGCCTGAGCCTGCACTGAAAAATAGAAGCTTCAGTCCTAAGGAAGATTCAACTCTGCTCTCAGGCCACTTCTCCCCCCCTCTTCCCCTGAATACCACCCCTGACTGGGCCTCAGGGAAGCCTCCTGGGTGAAGGCAAAGCAGTACAACAGCGATTTAGATTACCTAGAAAGCAGAAATCCGACAAGAGGGGAGCGGCCAGCCAGTGCCGCAATTTGCCAGTTCTCCAAACTGCACAGAATTGTAACAACCGGTTCTATAGAACTGGTCCAAACTGGTAGAATCCCACCCCTGCACGTGACCCAGGGACACTGCAGTGGTTGTAAATGCAGGCAGTCTGTCAGGATTCCAGCAGTTACTCCCATTTAAATCATGAGTCTCGAGACAAACTTCCAAAGCTTAAAGAAGATTTATTAGGAGTAAACATGCCAGCATTGCCTGGATGTAGCCAACTCTGAGGCACATCATTCATTGTCACCCTTGACCCTGGTTTTCCCCCCAACACCTGGGTGTATTGTAATTCATATTCTCCAATGGGACACATCCATAGCCAAAAGTCATCCATCATCCTCTCCAGTTAGAATTTTGCATGGCAGAAACTTCGGTCACCTAGTTACTATCTTTGAAAACATTTATGGAATGCAGTTTCGGTTTTGCAAGCTGCCGCACTGCTCCCCCCTCCCTTTCTGCTGGCCACTCTAAAAAGACCAAAGAAATATATTATGGGTTGACATAGTCCTTGACGTATGACCACAATGGAGCCCCAAACTTTGGTTGCTAAGCAAGACATTTGTTGAGTGAGACTTGCCCCTTTTTACGACTTTTCCTGCCACATCTCAGCCAGTCCTTGAATACTGAAGATTTGTCCTGAAATGAATACAAACTCCAGCTCCTTTCTAGTGCAATGGAGGTTTATTCATTAGGTCAGCAAACAACAAATACTCTTATCTGACAAGAAAAGCGAAAAACCAGGCAAGGTTAGCGCTGGGTTTAAGTTTGCTCCCTTTCGTTTTATTACCATTATCATGAGACACACCTCACCACACCCAGGCCTATATGCCTAACCCATTATCCCTAAATGCTATTAACCCTATAACATGTCTACATCCCTACCCTATTCCGACCATCACTAACTGATGCAGTAACCGGGAAAGGGATTTTGGAGTCTTAGTGGACAACCAGCTAAATATGAGCCAGCAGCGTGCAGCCGCCTCCCAAAAAGCCAATGCATGAACAGAGGGATACAGTCAAGATCAAGTGAGGTATTAATACCATTCTATAAAGCAGAGGTGGGTATTCAGCAGGTTCTGACCAGTTCTGGAGAACCGTTAGAGGAAATTTTGAGTAGTTCAGAGAACCAGCAAATACCACCTCTGACTGGCCCCGCCAACCCCATCTATTCTCTGCCTCCTGAGTCCCAACTGATTGGCTGGGTCTTCTTTTGTTGCCCTGCACAGGAGAACAGAGCTGGAAAGCAGGTTAGTGGGGTGGGGAGGGAATGGGGATTTTACAGTATCCTTCCTTGTCACGCCCACTACGCCACAGAACCGGTAGTAAAAGTTTTTGAATCCCACCACTGCTATAAAGCCTTAGTAAGATCACACCTACAGTACTGCATCCAGTTTTGGTCACCACATTATAAAAAAGGTGTTGAGACTCTAGAAAAAGTGCAGAGAAGAGCAACCAGGATGATTAGGGGACTGGAGACTAAAACATATGAAGAACGGTTACAGGAACTGGGCTTGGCTAGTCTAGTAAAGACCAGGGGAGACATGATAGCAGTCTTCCAATATTTGAGGATCTGCCACAGAGAGGAAGGGGTCAAGCTATTTTCTAAAGTGCCTGTAGGCCAGACAAGGAATAATGGATGAAAACTGAACAAGGAGAGATTTAACCTGGAAATAAGGAGAAACTTTCTGACAGTGAGAACAATCAACCAATGGAACAGCTTTGCCCTCAGAAATTGTGGAAGCACCATCAGTTGAGACTTTCAAGAAGAGATTGGACTGCCATTTGGCAGAAATGGTGTAGGGTCTCCCACTTGGGTGGGGGGGGGTTGGACTAGATGACCTATAAGGTCCCTTCCAACTCTGATTATCTGTTTATCTGTTATCCCCACCTGGTGCCACCTTCACCATGTTTAACCGAAGGCTTACTTACTACCTATGTGTGCCCCAACCCCCTCTAACAATATGCACCACATCAATACATGAAAAGAGCCATCTCCAGCCTTGCAGTTGCTTCAGAATCCATCCTGCAGCCCTGCAGTTGCTTCAGAATCCATCCTGCAGCCCTGCAGTTGCTTCAGAATCCATCCTGCAGCCCTGCAGTTGCTTCAGAATCCATCCTGCAGCCCTGCAGTTGCTTCAGAATCCATCCTGCAGCCACTCTCAACACATACAAGCAGAAATACAGATCCGGCAGCAGCAGAGATAAGGTGACATTCTGCATGGCCAGCTGACTTGCTGCGAGGCGTGTTTGGAGCTGACGGGCTCCATAGCAAACTCGGAGCCCAACACCACAATTGTTAAGTGAATTGCTGCGGTACTTAACTTAGTGACATGGTTGTTGAATTAATCTGGCTTCCCTTATTTACTTTGCTTGTCCGAAGGTCGCAAAATGGGATTATGTCACACACACACACCGGGGACACTGCAATGGTCATAAATATGAATCAGTGGCCAAGTGTGTGAATTTTGATTGCGTGACCATGTGGGCTGCAACGGTTGTACGTGTGGAAAACGGTCTGAC
>NW_020769439.1:1577146-1625357 GCF_900518735.1 Pseudonaja textilis
TGATGTGACTCTGGGGATGCGGCAATGGTTGTAATTGCAGGGACTGGTTGTAAGTGAGCTTTTTAAAACATGCCTTTGTAACTTTGAAAAGTTGTGGTTGCAAGTCAAGGACTGCCTCTTTATGACTATGACAATTGGCCAACTCCCCACAGGTAACTTGCCTCGGCCAACTCAGTGCGGGATAACTCAGTGCAGGACAAGAGTTACACAGATATCAAAGAAATGGTGGAATAGAATCATTCAAGAAATGATAACAGATAACAGATAACAGATAATCAAAGTTGGAAGGGACCTTGTAGGTCATCTAGTCCAACCCCCCGCCCAAGCGGGAGACCCTACACCATTTCTGACAAATGGCAGTCCAATCTCTTCTTGAAAGTCTCAAGTGATGGCGCTCCCACAACTTCCAAAGGCAAAGATGTTCCGTGGGTTGATTGTTCTCACTGTCAGAAAATTTCTCCTTATTTCCAGGTTGAATCTCTCCTTGTTCAGTTTCCATCCATTATTCCTTGTCTGGCCTTCGGGTGCTTTAGAAAATAGCTTGACCCCTTCCTCCCTGTGGCAGCCCCATGATGCAAAAGGAGGGACAGAATGAAATGTGACTGGCAAAAATTAAAATGATTTTTATTTCTTTTAAACAATGAAATAAAATTGTTCAATTGTCCCGGACTACCGGTTTGAAGGGCTTCGGCGACAGTCATAAATCTGTGATCGTGTGTGGTTTCTGTCTGGGCTTGCCGCTGGAGCATCCCGAGCCGGCTGGTTTCGGGGCTAAGCCACCCTGTAGAGGTGGTGAAGAGGGGGGAGACCGCCAGCAGGGTCGAGGAGAGCCGCATCTCTCCTCCTCAGCTGGCCATTACTCCTCTTCCCGACAGCAGTTGGAGCGGTGGTCAGAAATGGCTACCACAAAGAAGAACTCGACCGGAAAAGAATGTGCAGGAGGAAGATAAGAAGTGAAAGTTTTGGCTGACCGGTTTAAATTGTAAAAGCAACAACTAAGGTACTCTGGAATTTAAACTTACAAAAAATAACATCGCTCCCAAAGAAGAGTCGGAAGCAGCGAAAGAAAGTGAAAAGGGAAAGGTTTGGCTTTTTTTCTTCTTCTCTCCTTCCCTATACTGACAACTAAGAGACTTAAATAAGAAATTGGAAAAATCCGCTTTGACATCAATAGGCAATTAAGCTGAAAACAAAACAAAATGCCAAAGGGATAATAAAGATTTCTGGACATTAAAAACTTTTCTTTTTCATAAGCAGGAAAAGAGAGAAAAAGAATAAGGACAGGATCTGAAAGAGGGAGGAGACTGCCTGGAATTAAAAAGAATCTACAGTAAAACTTCAACAAGACTTCTAAAAGATACATTTTAACTGAAACTTTGCAACTAAATAGTAACCCCAGGAAGAGAAAGTGAAAAAAAGAGCAAAAAAGAAACAGCTTGTGTGTATTTAGATTATTTGGTGATCTTTCGATTTTTGGTTGTTATATTTGAATGACTAAAATCAATCAGGTGGTTGTTTAAAAATTTATACAATGGCACCACTTCTGGATGAATTGAAAATGGAACTTAAAAAGTACAAAGAAGATGCACAAGAAGGGAAGGGCTCTTTTGGCTTCGTTTTTCAATTCTTAGAAATGGAGATTTGGAACTATGAGAAACAACAAGAAAAGATTGCAAAACAAGAAGACGGGGACAAAGAAGAAGCCATCTTTAATGAACAAGTAATTCTATGTGGGGAAGAAAAAGGAAAGGCGGGAAAGAGAATGGAGAATTTAAGACTTAAAAAAACAACCAAAGAAAAGAAAAATAATTCAAAAAATAAGTATAATACTGGAAAGCAACAGAAAAGGGGAATACAGAAGAGAGAAATAGAGGTAGAGAGACAAGGGGGTAAAAAGGGGAGAGAGAAGAAGAGAGGGAAGAAGGAAAGGAAAAGAAGTTACAAAGGACTGGAGCAAAATATAGAGAAACAGGACCTATTTAGAGATAATGGGTGAAAATCTAACTGAAAAAGGGATTCTGTAAAGGTACATAAGATTGTATTGTTATATTAGTAATAGAAATAACTTTAGAAAATTGGAAACAATGTATGATTAAAATGAGGGATAAAATAGTGTAATTTAGTGAAATGTTTGTGAATAAAATAAGTGAAATAAATAAATGAGAAAATTGAATTAGGAAGGAATGGGAACATTTTAATGAGTTAATGTTTTATAAAATATAAGTGAAGAGGGGGGAATTAACTATGGAAAGCTTATAATTGTTCCCATAGAAGTATGATATTTAATTGAAAAGTAATGTGAAAGATGTTAAGACTTTAATGAATATTAATATTAATGATAGAATTGAATTGGAATGGAATGTTGTTTTAATTATATACATTTATAATTTTTTTCTTTTTTTAAGAATACAGTGTGTATTTTAAGAATGTACCAAGCAGAATCCAAATGGAAGTTATGTATTATATTGAATGTTACAACTTTAGGGAAAAGATATAAAGGCCTCATACTCCAATCAGTAACTGCAGGAGAAATTTTTTTTAATGAGAAAAGATAATAGATAATTGAAACAGGACAGACAAAAAATATAAATACAATGATTTGAATTGAGATGAGATAATTAAAATAAAATTGAGAAAATTAAAAGAGGGGAGAAGCTATGCAGAAAATGTAAAATAGTAATAAGATATGGAATAGAATATAAAAATGAGCATGAACCTGAATTTGTGTCTGTACGAAGAAATGTAACCCGGGATTATGCTGCTTTCAAAAAAGATGTTTTTTTGTGTTTTTTTTTCTCTTTGTGAAAACTCAAACAAAATTTACAAAAAAAATTAAAAATTGTTCAATTGTCCCATGGCGAGTTGGCTGTGGCATGTTGCCTGCTGCAAATTCAGAGGTGGGTATTCAGCAGGTACTGACCAGTTCTGGAGAACCAGTAGCGGAAATTTTGAGTAGTTCAGAGAACCAGCAAATACCGCCTCTGACTGGCCCTGCCCCCATCTATTCTCTGCTTCCCATTGAGTCCCAGATGATCGACTGGGTCTTCTTTGGTTGTCCTACATAGGAGAACGGAGCTGGAAAGCTGGTTAGTGGGGTGGGGAGAAATGGGGATTTTACAGTAACCTTCCCCTGCCATGCGTACCAACCCATGCCATGCCACACCCACCAAGCCACGCCCACAGAACCGGTAGTAAAAATATTTGAATCCCACCATTGTGCAAGTTAGCTGTGGTAAGTTTATTTATTTATTTTCATTTGTTTATTTGATTTGTCAATTGCTTACAAAATAATAGGTATAAGTATATACATAGTTATGAATACATGACATGGGTACATAAAAGAAAAATAAAAGAAACAATAGGACAGGGTCGGTAGGCACATTGGTGGGCTTATGCCCACACCCTACAAACCTCTTAGGAAAGGGGTGAGGTCAATAGTAGACAGTCTAAGGTTAAAGTTTTTGGGGTTTGGGGAAGAAACCACAGAGTCAGGTAAAGTATTCCAGACATTGACCACTCTGTTGCTGAAGTCGTATTTCCTGCAATCAAGTTTGGTTGTCCCATTCCCTGCCTCTATCCTGCAGATACGACTTAGTACAGAAGTAATGAGAGCCATGATTTCTTGAGGTATCACTCCAGTGGTCATATGCCCTTTATTAGGAAGGAGAGGGAGAAAGGAAAGGAAATAACCATACAAATTAAAAATGACAGGGGAAAAACAAAACACAACGAACACATTTATAAGAAAGATGACCTACGACTTCCTTTAATACCAAAGAAAATAATTGTACAGCAACCTCTCTCTAAATTTAAGTAGCTAATAATCCTAAAATCCTAACAATCATAAAATGCCAATATTAAAATATTCTTTGCTTAACTGTAATCTAACAGGTATTAAATCATTAAATATAAATAACCCGTGCATTTATAAAACCTATAATATTTCTCTAATCCAATCCAAACTAATCTTCACATTCCAAAATCGGAAGTTGATTTTTCTCCTTATCTTGTAAGAGATCAAACCGTGGTCTTTACATTGCAAGAAATTTAGTCCAGTTATTGTCTCTAAGCCGAGCAGTCGGCTAGCTTCGTGAGTTTCCAAATCCATTCTTCCACTGGGAACAGAGAATAACAGGGTTGGAAGGGATCTTGAAGGTCTTCTAGTCCAATCCCTTCCTCAGGCAGGAAAAAAATCTACCATTTCAGACAAATGGTTGTCCAATCTCTTCTTTAAAATCTCCATATTGGAGCATTCATAACTTCTGGAGGCAAGTTGTTCCACTGATTGTTCTCACTGTCGGGGAAATTCTCATTAGTTCTAGGTTGGACTTCTCCTTGGTTTGTTTCCACATTTTCTTCTTTCCAATTTTGGGCATATCACAACCTAAGGCAATTTTATTTTTATATTTCACGGCAGTTTGATTAGTGAAGGACAAACTTCCTCTAAAATACAGCAGCCGTGTTTTAGAGATACAGCCTTATCCTCTTACTAACCTTAGCTTAAAGGAACTGTAATTTGTCCTTTTATGCCAAGCCATTGTTTCTTTCAAACATCTTCCTTGTGCTATAATTAAAAGTGACTTATTTGATGCACAACATTAAACCCTAAGCTACTGTTTCCTTCAGAAACCCCTGCGGCTGGATGCAGACATCCTGCTAAGTCAAATGGCCTGAATGCAAGATGTGAATCCATTTATTTTTGGTAGAAAGGAAGGAAGGAAGGAAGGAAGGAAGGAAGGAAGGAAGGAAGGAAGGAAGGATAGAGAGAGAGAGAGAAAGAGAGAAAAAGAAAGGAAGGAAAGAAAGACCTGCAGCTAAAGTGAAGTGTTAATACAACTTTATAATGCCTTGGTAAAACCACACTTGGGATATGGCATCCAGTTTTGCTCGCCATGATGTAAAAAAGATGTTGAGACTCTAGAAAGAGTGCAGAGAAGAACAAGGAAGAGTATTAGGGGACTGGAGGCTAAAATATATAAAGAACGGTTGCAGGAACTGGGCTTGCCTAGTGATGAAAAGAAGGTGACATTATGGCAGTCTTTCAATATCTCAGGGGCTACCACAAAGGAGAGAGAGTCAAGCTTTTCTCCCAAGCACCTGAGGGCAGGACAAGAAGCAATGGGTGGAAACTAACCAAGGAGAGAAGCAACTTAGAGCTAAGGAGAAATTTCCTGACAGAACAATTAATCAGTGGAACAACCTGCCTCCAGAAGTTGCAAAGGCTCCAACACTGGAAGTTTTTGAGAAGAGATTGGATAACCATTTGTCTGAAGTGGTGTAGGGTTTCCTTCCTAGGCAGGGGGTTAGACTAGAAGACCTCCAAGGTCCCTTCCAACTTTGTTATTCTATTCTATTCTATTCTGTATTCTGTATTCTATATTCTATTCTATTCTGTTCTATCATGAAGTGTGGATAGGCAGTGTGTGTAGGCTGGGATTTGTTTGAAAGCACCCAATCCAGCTTTTCACCCCCTTCTCTTGGCGCAGTTTAGGAGAAGGGCATCTGAGCATCCATGTACTCTTAATGAAACCATGTTCATCTCCTTTACTCGGCTAGGGCCTTTGTAAGGCTCCTGACACGTATTAATTATGTGCTCTTTGGAGGCGGTGTTTTGTCTTTTTTGTATGCCAGGCAAACAAGCTTCCTTAAAAGAACAGCTAATTAGTCTTCTTTATCAGGCCCACAGTCGGGAATGGGCAGGGGAGAGCTACGGAGGCTTTGCCAGACAGCCAGAGGATAAATGCAGGCAGCTGGATTGCAAATTTTTACAGAAAAGAAAAAGAAAAAAAAAGTTGATGTGACGATTTGTACTACTAATACTTAAAATGCCACTCATTGCTTGCCTTTCATTGACCCGAATTTTAGAGGGCGAAGGAACTTCTCTCTTTTAGCAGCAAAATACCACTTGTCTTCTTATTCACTGTCTAGAATAGAATAGAATAGAATAGAATAGAATAGAATAGCAGAGTTGGAAGGGACCTTTGAGGTCTTCTAGTCTAACCCCCTGCTTAGGCAGAAGGCCCCCATTTCAGACAAATGGTTGTCCAATCTCTTCTTTAAAATATCCAGTGTTGGAGTATTCACAACTTCTTGAGGTAAATTGTTCCACTGATTAATTGTTCTCACAGTCAAGAAATGTCTCCTTAGTTCTAAGTTGCTTCTCTCCTTGATTAGTTTCCACCCATTGCTTCCTATGCTGCCTTCTGGTGCTTTGGAGAATAGCTTGACTCCCTCTTCTTTGTGGCAGCCCCTGAGATATTGGAAGACTGCTATCATGGTCCTTCTTTTCATTAAACTAGACATACCCAATCCCAGGACCTTGTAGATCATCTAGTCCAACCCACTGATTAATCAGGAGACACCATACTATTTCTGACAAGTGGCTGTCCAGTCCCTTCTTGAAAGCCTCCAGGGATGAAGCACCCACGATTTCTGAAGGCAACTTCTGTTCCATTGGTTGATTGTTCTCACTGTCTTGACAATTTCCCCTTATTTCCAGGTTGAATATCTCCTTGATTCATTTCCATTCATTGTTCCTTTTTCTTTGTTGTTCCAATCATTTTTTGTAAAAACTCTAGAAGACTATCCTTCTCTTCATATTTTTTGGTATTTTTTCTTTCTTCACTATAGTCTTCCTTCCAGTTTCTCCCTCACAGCCATTGCCCTAGCTATGAACTTCCCATTTTGCTGTCATTCAGAGGCCAAGACTGAAAGAGTTGGGCAGATACATTTTATAGTATTGGTTTTCTAATACCTTTCCCCATCCTAGAGATAATCAGAATTTGAACTTTTTAACCTGCAGAATCTACCACTGAGCTATTTTGGGTGTGTGTGCAAACACTCCAGATTGCAACACTCCACCTGCAGATTCAAGTGGTACATTCCATAACGTACTCTTCTACTTGATAGTGATGAAACTTGTTTTCCTTCATATTAAGTTGAATGAATGAATGAATGAATGAACAAACGAATGAATGAACGGTTTCTTCAGCTTTTCAATTTTTTTTTTCCAGCCTTACCCTCAGGGCAACCCACCTCCACCACCAGCTCTCTCCCCGACACAGATGACGCCTGGCATCGCCATCTTGGAACCCCGGCGCCCACCGCACGATTACCTTCCCATCGCCGTCCTCACCACCATCTGCTGCTTCTGGCCCACAGGCATCATTGCTATCATCAAGGCTGTGCAGGTGAGTGGTGTAGGCCTCAGTCCCGCAGGTAGGGTACAGGAGATAGGTTTCCGAATGCAACAGCTGTATTTATTTGTCAGGATGGACATTCAAGGCTGTTTTGCTTCTCAGAAAGCTCATTGTCTAGGACAGTGGGCGCCAACCAGTGGGCCGGGAGCCACTGGTGGTCCGTGAGAAAATTTTGGTGGTCCGCAGAGAAATGTCACCCCGAAAGCACGCTCCCCTCAAAGCAATTAATCCAGGCTGTGCAGGAACACAAAAGCTGCGCTGCCCACATGGCTTGTGGGAGCACAAGGCTTGCATCACTTGCATTGCGAACAACACGAGGTAGTGAGGGGAAGAGGGAAAGGACGGAGGGGGGAACTTGCTCCACTCGCCCCATGTGCCTGGCCTGGGCACCAGGCTGCTTCTTTCTGCTTCTTTCTTCTGCTTTTGGCTGCACGCAAGGAAAGCAGCAAAAGTCTTTCTTTCTCTCCCCCAAACTCCGCCAGAAATGAGTCTTTGGGACCTTGCAAGGCCTCCTGCTCCAAGAGGCTGTGCCGCATAACATGTCTCACAAAGACTCATTTCTGGCGGAGTTTGGGGGAGAGAAAGAAAGACTTCTGCTGCTTCTGCTGCTTTCCTTGCATGAAGCCAAAAGTCTCTCTGGCTTAGGTTGAGAAACACTGATCTGGAGGGAGGTTTTGGTCCCGTAGCTGCCTGTGTTGGTGGTTAGTGAGCAGGACTACAACCTAAATAATACTGTACTGCAGCTTCACTGGAATCCCAAGCATCTTTGTTGCCAAGCACCTTTAAAGTACCAAAGTGTTGAAGGAAATCCTTCTGGAGTAGGGAGCCCCCTTTCCAGATCCAGAAACGTCATGAAATGGCAAGAATCTACTGCACAGAAAAAGGAAATTGATTGAACATATGCCGCATGCACTCCCTGTTCACGCCTGGCTGGCAGTCCTCACCTCCCACACATGTACAGTACTGTACACATTTTGTGGAGTCAAGCGACTTTGTTCTGAAAATAATCCAGGTTTCTGAGGAGCCAGGCAACCATTTTTTCACAGGGGAAGGCCATATTGTGCCCGCCTCCATTTGAAGTGTTGCATTCACCTCACAGATAACAGATAATCAGAGTCGGAGGGGACTTTGTAGGTCATCTAGTCCAACCCCCCCGCCCAAGCAGGAGACCCTACACCATTTCTGACAAATGGCAGTCCAATCTCTTCTTGAAAGTCTCAAGCTGCAAGATTCACTTAACAACTGTGGCAAGTAAGGTCATAAAATGGGAACAAAACTCCCTTCATAACTGTCTCACTTAGTGACACAAATTTTGGGCTCGGTTGGGGTCATAAATCAAGGACTACCTGTATGCTGCTAAAGTGAAGAAAAGAGGAACGTATATCCAGTAGCTAAACAGTCAGGAAACTGTCCTCTTCCCTCACAAGCTTCCATAAGGGAAACTAAAATGGCAGCAAGAATTTCCGGAGTAGAAGATTCATTCATGTGACTAATTGAGATTAATAGACCAGTTTGCTCTCTAGTGGGGTAAGGCATCAGGACTAGAACCGGGAAATTGTGAGTTCTAGTCCTGTTATTTAGGCGTGAAAGCCAGCTGGGTGACTTTGGGCCCGGTCATCCTCTCTCAGCCCAACCCACCTCATAGGTTTGTTGTTGTGTAGGGAAAATAGGAGGAGGAAGGAGTATAGGGCGTGTTTGCTGCCTTGAGTTACTTATAAAAATAAATAATAAGTAAAATAAAACAAATTAATTTCTGTAAGTAAGGAGCGGGGGTTGACACTTAAGAGCAGGGATCCCCAAACTTGGCAAGACTGGTGGACTTCAACTCCCAGAATTCCTCTTCCAGTCATGTTAGCTCAGGAATTCTGGGAGTTGCGGTCCACAAGTCTTAAACTTACCAAGTTTGAAGACCCTTGATTTATGGTCTTCTCTTGATCCTGAAAACTCATTAGGGAGCTTTTGACCAAGAGGTCCAGCATAGCTGGCTGGAGAATTCTGGAAGTTGAAGTCCACAAGTCTCAAAGTTGCCAGGTTTGGAGACTTCTGCGTAAGAGGAAGGCATAGAAGAGCCATTTTCTCCCTCATCCCTGCAGTTAGTAAATGATTCTTTCATCCTTTACACTCCAGCTTTTCCCCTTTGTCGAAGAGCCTGCTAACGGGGAGGCATGTATCGTGCCATGTGCTTCACGTGCTTTGCAGCTGCAGCGCCTGTGTTCTCCTCCTATACCCATACTCCTTGTTCTCTCCCGTCAGGTGCGGACTGCAGTTGCCCGCGGCGACATCGTATCTGCCGAAATTGCCTCCCGGGAGGCCCGCAACTTCTCCTTCATCAGCCTGGCGGTGGGCATCGCCGCCATGGTCCTGTGCACCATCCTTACCGTGGTGATCATCATCGCCGCTCAGCATCATGACAACGACTGGGACCCCTAGCGACTAAGCGCCTCTCTTCGGCCTACTCCTGCACCCTGGCAACTGGTCACAACCGCCCTGGCAATAGCCACTCCCAACCACACACACACCCAGGGGATGGTCCTTGGCAACTACCTCCCCTCCTTCTCCCCTGTCTTCTCCCTTGCCGACGACACTCGGAATGCTTGGCAACCCTTCTCCGCCCACTCCCATCGTCCTTGGCTGTTGTTGGCCTTGCTAGCCGTACCGACTCAGCAAAATGACTTCCAGGTGACGCCATTCAGACGTGCTCCATAAGCTAAGGCTCCTAGCGAAATTGCTTGTCCTCCGCCCGTTCCTTTCCCAGAATACGTTGCTTGCTTCCTTCCTTCCTGAGGAGTAGGCTTCGCCTTCTGTGACCAAGAAATAACCATCTTCCTCCCGCTGTGTTTGCATGCCTAGTGCTGCCCTTGTGTGGACCGGGACGCCAGTGCAGTCCTGGTTAAAGCCCTGTCTCTTGTGCCCCCATCGTTCTTTCCATCGGCTACTTCCCTCCCTCCATTTTTTGCAATAGCTAGAGGCACCCAGTATTTGGAGAGCCCGATTGGCTGTCTTTATCCCGTTTTATCTGAGGTGAGAAAGGAAACTGTTTCTTTCAAGCCAAGGGAAACAAACCACCATCTGTAATTAGGGAGGGCATATATTTTCATACGCTGTTTAGAGATGTTGCATGCAAGCTATAATCCACAGCCTGTTGTTTTTTTTTTAAGTTCTATTTTTCAGGGCTTAAGCATCATTCTTTTTATACCTTTCATTTTGCACCGCCATTCTAACATTTCTTCCTTGGAGAAGACTGTGAACGTTATTATTTTTTTTAAAAAAAAAAACCTCTGTACTTGTTTGATTTCTTCCCATCTGGCTCCAAGCTCTTCAATCCATGTTTTGACATTATCTTAATATCTTCTTAACAAGAGGGGCTTAGAGAATTTTGTTGCCTTTCGGTGACTTCTACTCAATGAGCCAACTCTTTGGCTACTGGCTGATATCCAGGGTCAATGAGGCAAGGCATATTACAGTAAACTTCCAACCATGAAAGAAAGCAAGTTGGGTCAAAGGGCGTAAGAAGAACTGCTAGGCAATTCCTGGATAGTATCAATGCTTCGATAGCAGCCAGCATAATAGTGTCAGAAAACATAGCAAGATCTAGCCAATTGAGAAGACAGAAGGGGTGAGGAGATGAAAAGTAACAGGAGGAGGAACGATGGAACAAAAAGATCCAAGTGTCCGTCAATGGGGGAGGGGTCCAATTCCAGGACCAGGTAAGGTCCAACCTAGAAGAAAATCCGGCGAAGGGTTTCAGAGAAGATGCTATTACAGCATCATATTACTAAATAAAAGAGTAAAGTCTAGCCTGAACATGGTGGTGAGACAATAGGATGGACTACACTCTTAACAGATCAAAAGAAGTGGGAATAATATATTTTTTGTTCCCCGGCTTTAAATCTTAACCATCAAGTCACACTAAGGTAGCACATTAGACAACTGGATTCAGACAAAATTTAGAGCCTTATTTGGCTTGCCACATTTACTTGTCTGATCATCTATTACCCTAACCTACCTCAGGCTTACTTTAAAAAAAAAAAAAAGTGATCCACAGAACAGCCTAATACAGATAGTCCTCAACTTATGGCTTACCAAAAAAAAAGTTCATAAAATTGGGTTGGTCGGGTGACCGATCTGCTTTATGGCCATGATGAGTAGGGTCTATTACGGTCATAACGTGAGGATTCCCTGTAGTAAGCCAAGAGAAGGAATGAGCTCTTCCGGCTATTGCTACCAACTAATTTTTCAGGGAAGATTTGGGGAAAAAAATACTCAAAATTGCAACCCACATCTACGGTCTGTAATCAAACAATGGTCTGTAATCCACCACTTTTGGGACATGCAAATTGATTCTTGGAGACGTTCTATATGACGCCATTAGAAATGGTGGCAGAATCTGACCTTATTTCTGTCTGGAAGTGAATGTAGGATATTTTTGAATACTTTCTTTTCCTATGAATGACCCCCGCAGGTAGTAAATTAGCATAGATGACAAGACCAATACTGTTCCTTTTGAGGTGCTGGTTTATTACATGCAAATAGTTTGATACAAACAGGGGAGAACAATTTACAGAAAGAGCTCCCTTAATTTAACCAATGGACATGAGACAATTGAGACTTTGACACCACGCCTCATTCTGGCCGATAAGTTGATCATTTCTAAGTTGCCATCGGCCAAAATTGGTTGGCTGGTTTAATGGTGCACTTCAGGGATCAGGCATTGGGGAGGCTTCAATACGGAAAAAAGTTTGCATTATTTTGTATTTTTAAGGCCTCCTGTCATCTCCAATCTGTGCCAAATCTCATGTTCTCATAAGAACTTCTCATTCATTCCCCTTTCCTCCCACTCCTCTTTGGATGTTGGACTCTATACTCTTATCTCTGTTTGCAAGTGACATGGTTACAGAATCTCTGTTAATAAAGACTTTGGATTGATTCCCCGGCATCTGATGTAATTGTGTTTACAAGCGGAAGGTTCGATATCCTTTCTCTCACCCCGGTCAACTCTTTCCCACCTCCTTCCCCTCCACTGGCTTACCATCCCCAAGTTCTGCAGTCTCTTAGGAGATGGTTGCTTAGAAACAGCCAAAAAGGGATATGATATGGATTTAAAGCGATCACTGGGAATGTGATAGCCTTAAAAGAGCAAAGAGAGAACTGGAAAAACCTATAATAATAATAGCAAGAAGGGTGGGAGATTTTTGACTTTGATCCACCACAGCAGAAAGAGATTTGGAGATATGGAGCAAAATGCAGATTTCTTTATTAGGCAGAATTGCCACAATTAAAATGAATGTTCTACCCAAACTGCTTTATTTATTCCAAACGATTCCTATATTATTGGATAAATCATTTTTCAAAGCATTGGATAAAATTACTATGAAATTCATATGGGCAGGCAAGAAATCAAGAATTAAGAAAATTTATTTACAAAATAATAAAAGCAGAGGCAGCTTTGCCTGGGAGACCTATTATAAAGCAGCAATATTAACGTGGATAAAGGATTGGATTAAATTGGATAACAAAAGAATTCTAACATTAGAAGGATACGACTTACAAATAGGGTGGCATGCCTTTTTGTGGAACCCGAGTAGTAAAAGTCACTCATACTTCCAGAGACATACTCTACGCAAATCTTTGATAAAAACCTGGTCTGATATTAGGAAAAATCATTATATTAAAGTTCCGTTATGGTTGTCAACAATGGAGGCAATGTTCCACCCTAATACAATGGACATCAGTAAAAAGCTCAAATATTACCAAATTTTAGACAAAGCAGGAAAGCTCAAATCGACCCAAAAAATAATGATTGATCCTATTTCCAAATAGCAATAAGATATGAGAAAGATTTAAAAGAATTCGGAATAGAATCAAAGAGTGCTAAATTTGATAAGATACTTTTGGGCCCAGACAAAAATATGATATCTAAATTATATAATTATCTATTGGAATATGAATTAGCAGAGGAAATTGTGAAAGGACCAATGATAGTGTGGGCAAGAAATTTCGGCCATAATATAAACTTAGAAGACTGGGAAGAAATCTGTGGAGAAATCTTACAATAATTAAATCTGTGCTATATAAAAAGGACTTATATAAAATGATATATAGATGGCATCTAGCACCCTCCAGATTACCAAAAATATATCCAACATCCAATGCAACTTGTTGGAAATGCAAAGGGAACCATGGTACCTACTTCCATCTCTGGTGGATATGCCCAGTGGTCAAAAATTTTTGGATTAAAATCAAAACTTGGGTAGAAGAAATTGTCCAGGGTGGATTGGAGTGGGAACCTAGATTGTATCTTCTGGGTATCCTTAAGGAAGGTTATCCCTCCAAAGTAAAATATTTGATTAGCCATATTCTAACAGCGGCACGTATCTCACTGGCTCAATTTTGGAAATCACCTAATTTACCACCAATACAATTTATTATTCAAAAAATTTGTGGATGTGCAGAAATGGAAAAACTCACACTAAAATTAAAAAGAAAAGAGGAGGCGGAATTTTACTTGACCTGGAATAAGTGGTACGATTGTCTAGAACATAAAAAATACGAAAAGAGGAATCAAGGGGGAAAAATAAACTTATGAAACAGATTTTGATACAATAACAAACAGGAATCGTTAATGTCAGTCTTAGACTTTCTCATACTTTAAACGATCAATAGAAGGAATTCATTGGTAAAAATAAATAAGTATAATCCAACAACAAATATTAACAACAGAACATTATGAAATATTTAACTCGCTGCCAAATGTATTAAAGGAAAGTTTAATTAGTTTTACCAGAGATTATGGTAACATTTGTCTGTATGAATCTTTGTTGTTTGAGTCGGTATATTTGTATATTTTAATTTTTTGTATTCAATAAAGTTGATAAATTTAAAAATAAATAAATAAATAAAATGAGAGGAACTGGAACGCCAAAAGGGCCAATTTTCATACTGATGTAGCAAGCCTGTGTGTGTGATATCCTGTGACATACAGGTAGCTTTCAACTTGTAACATTTCATTTAGTGACCGTCCAAAGTTATAACACCACTGAAAAAAAGAGATGACCATTTTTCACACTTACGACCGTTGCGGGCATCCCCATGGTCACCTGATCAAAATTCAGGTGCTCGGCAACTGCTTCACGTTTATGACAGATGCACTATCCTGGGGTCAAGTGATCAGCTTTTGCGGCCAAAATCAATAGAGAAGGCAGATTCGCTTAACAACTGTGTTAGTAAGAACTGCAATGATTCACTTGGCAACAAATGTCGTAAAGTGGGGTAAAACTTATGTTTCACTTAGCGACATAAATATTGGGCTCCGTTGTGGTCATAAGTCAAGGACTACCTGTATCCAGTCTTATTTTTTCTGTAGGTAAGGAAATCAGAGTGATAAAAGCAAACCGTGTTCGATTTGGGGCAAAAGCACCAAAGTATCATCCTGCCCAGCCATTAAACTTCATAGCAACAGCACTTAGACTTATATACCACTTTGTAGTGCTTTACAGCCCTCTCTGATGGATTTACAGAGTCAGGCATATTGCCCCAAACAATCTGGGTCCTCATTTTACCGACCTCAGAAGGATGGAAAGCTGCGTCCACCTTGAGCAGGCCAGGATCGAACTCCTGGCAGTCGGCAGAGTTAGCCTGCAATATTGCATTTCCAACCACTGTACCCTCACGGCTCATGGTGTCAAGCACCAGCTCCTCTTTCCTGTTGCTCACCTAATCACAATGAAAATGCAACCCGCCCCCCCTTGATGTTGACATGGTCAAAATGGTTTTATTCAAGCAAACATTTTCTGCATGGCTTGAGCCAGTCTAGCATCCCGGGCCCGGATCCTCTCGGTAACCCTGTCTAATTCCCGGCGAGCTGCTCGGTTTCCTGGCTCTACTTGCAAAACTCCTTTGAGGTCTTGCGCTGCCCCCTCCAAGTCGTTCATTGCATCGTAGGCCAAGCCGCGTCGAAACAAAGCCTTGGGGTTGGCCGGCTGGAGCACAAGAGTCTTGGAGCAGTTTTGAGCGGCGTTGGCCGGCTGGTGCAACCGTAGCTGACAGGCAGCCAAGTTGGTGTGAAGCTCGGCCTTGATCTGGTCATAATCCGGGGGAGGAGCAGCCACCACGAGCAAGCGTAAGGCCCGAGCGTAGCGCCTGGCAGCCGCGGCAATGGCTCCCGCCCTGTAAAGCTCACTGCCGCGCTCTTTATTGCTGAGGACCAAGTCCCACTTCTCGCTTGCGCTCATCTCCCAGGAGTCTTTGGCCTCCGTGAAGCTCGCCAACTGGACAGTGATGGTGCCGCCCTCTGACAACCTCAGCTCAGCCCGCTCCCCTGCCAGCATGGTTTCCAAACCACGGTCCACCACACCGTCCCATTCAGCGTCGCCCCCGCCCAGCTCCACTTCGGCCCACCTGGAGGACGGGTAGCTCAAGGGCCCTTCATGACTGGCCTCGATGAAGACTTGGCAGAAGGACCCTTCCTTCGGTTTATCTAAACCTGTCCCGGCCTTGAGGATCAGCTTGACAAAGGTGCCCTCTGGACAAGGCCAGCGTACACCTGTCTGGGACTGGATGGGAAGCGGTTGATTCTCTTTTACCTTGTCTCCAAGATCCTTCTTTTCATCCCCAAGGGAAGCATCTTGGATGTTTTTGTCACAGATAGGGGTTCTCCGGTCCGGCTTCTTGCCTGTTTCCCGTTCTCCAGCAGTCTGGCTCTTCAGAAAAGCTTTCTCTGAGCTTGCCATCCCTTTCTCCTCCACCCTGAGGTTCCACGTCGAGTGATGAGAAAGTCCTGGATCCCATCAAGAGAGAGAATGGGAGTTATTCTAATGTTGAATTGCTAAGAAGATCTTGGAGAGAATAACAAAGGTGGAAGGGACCTTGGAGGTCTTTTAGTCCAACCCGCTCTCCTCAAGCAGGAGACCCTATAGCTGTGATGGCAAACCTACGGCATGTGTGCCACAGGTGGCATGCAGAGCCATTTGTGCCGGCACATGAGCTGCAGGCAAACTTACCTCATTGGGCATGCGTGTGCCTCACAGCTGTTTTTTGGCTGGTTTGAGGCCTTTTTCGGCCTCCCTAAGGCTTGAGGAAGGCTTCTGCAGGCTTCTACAGGCTTTGCAGGCCGAAAACTAGCCCCATGTCATCACTTCCTGTTTTTCTGAAAAAAACGGGGGCTAGTTTTCGGCCTGCAAAGCCTGCAGAAGGCTTCCTGAAGTCTTCGGGAGGCTGAAAAAGGCTTCAAACCGGCTGAAAATCAGCTGTGAGGCGCAGTGCAGGTAAGGGGGTAGCAGGGGTGGGTGGGTAGGGAGCGTGGGGGGGGCGCATTGCCTTCTGAGTGCTGGCACGCAAGTGCAAGTGTGCAAGCGCACGCACAATTTACCATTTCAGTCAAAGGGCTGGCCAGTCTCTTCTAAAAACCTCCAGTGTTGGAGCATCCACAATTTCTGGAGGCAAGTTGTTCCACTGATTAATTGTTCTGTCAGGAAATTTCTCCTTAGTTCTAAGTTAGTTCTCTCTAAAGCAGAGGTCTCATTCTTGCGGCCCGCAGGATGATATCCTGTGGCCCGCACCGTGATATGAAAGTATAATATCCCTTATGAGGCCCAGCCTCACCCAGACTCTGCCTCCAGAGGCCCCCAGGTAAATTGAGTTTGAGATCCCTGCTCTAAAGAATACAGAATACATCTTAGAATACAGAATAAGCTGGAAGGGACCTTAGAGGTCTTCTAGTCCAACTCCCTGCTCAAGCAGGAGATCCTACACCATTTTGGGAGGCAAATTGTCTCACTGATTAATTGTTCACACTGTCAGGAATTAACATATAGAAGTTGACAGATATTGTATTCCCTGCAACAGCCGTAATCCTTCTGTGACTCAGTCCTTTGTATCAAACTAACTAAACCATGGTTTGTGGAATAAACCAACGGGAGTTGTAAAACATACAAAGCCAGAAAACATGGTTCATGGATTGCCCAAGTTGCATTTACACAACATTATACCAGAACCAAACAACATTATAAATCTGTGTACTGTGAGAATCAAACCAAAGTAATTTGTTGGCTAGAAGGGTGGATGCAAACCCAGTTGCTTCCCCACCCCCCCAACAAACCCCATCAAGTTTCACTGTGTGATCTCAAAACTAGGAAACAATGCTTGTCATTTGGTCCATGCCTATAAAACAGGAATAACAGCAGCTTAAATCATAACAATTGTTGTGAAGAAAAACAAAGATGACTAAGCCTCCAAATAGATTATAAAAAGGAAAAAAAAATACCCTAGCAATGATAAAGAAATATAGTTTTTATGGAATCCCCTACTTGTCTTCTCCATTTTATTCAAGCATTTGTTTCTGTGGGATCTGTTAACATTTGCTGCAGTTTCTCCCAGGCAACCAAAAAACCTTCCCAAAAGATCCTCCTTCAACACCAATGGCTTCATAATATTGGTATTTAGTAGCTAGTTTTTAGCTTATCTTCTCTATCATACACACAGACATTTTACACACCCAGTAAAAGACAGTCCCCATTCATCCTCTATCTATTCACTTGCCTTGCACGTGCTTTTCCAACAGGTCACTCCTACACCCATAGTACTGAATGTGTGAAAGTCTGACCAACCCTAAATCCCACCATCCGTCCACCACTAAGATTTACCGTCACACCTCCTTTCTTTTAGGCTTCTTCCTCTGTCCCCACTCTCAGCGCAGGATGGAGAAGACCGCCGTGGCAAGACATGGGGGTGCAATTTAGCTTCTGGCTCCCTTACGTTCTCTAATTTCACTCCACCTTCCTCCCTTCTTTCTCCCTGAAACGTCATTTCCTCAGCAACCACCTGTATCCTAGCAACTATTGTATGTGGAGACTGTTCCTCAAAAGAAGACAGGTTAGAGGCAGGCGGGAATAAAAACCCGGAAAAGTAGGGAAACCCTTTCTGATCCTTCCCTCTCCTCCCTCATTTTGAAGATCCCTCCATCATTTATGGCAGGGGTCTTCAAACTTGGCAGCTTTAAGACTTGTGGACTTCAACTCCCAGAATTCCTCCTCCAGTCATGTTAGCTCAGGAATTCTGGGAGTTGAAGTCCAAAAGTCTTAAAGCTGTCAAGTTTGAAGACCCTTGATTTATGGTCTTCTCTTAATCTTGAAAACTCATTAGGGAGTTTCTGACCAAGGGGTCCAGCAACTGAGATTTAGCAATGACTTTTAAGAGGCCATGGCTTTGATAGATGAGTTCAAAAAGTCCTTGAGATTCCCATCGTTTTGTGATTTGTTTAAATTTGGAGGCATTGTTATCCAGGAGAAAGGTCTGATGAAGATAACAGAGCTTAAGTAGTTGGTTGGTTGATAAGTAAGATGTTAGGGATTGGGACAGATATATGGTCTGAACAAGGAGTTTCTTCACCATTTCAACCCATCTTCAGTGTCACTCTTTCAAGGACATTCCAGCCATCTCTTTTCCTCTATCCATTTTTTCTCCCCAACTTTGACAAGAATAGCAATATTTCTAGTCCTTCATCTACTCACATCATACTCACAAAGTATATGAATTTCAGCTTCCTGATCATTGTCTTTATGACAACGATCTTTGTTTCATCCAGGAATAAATAATGGATTCCTACTATCATATATCTCTCTGTCTCTCTGTCTGTCTCTCTGTGAACATTTGTGAACATACAGCAGGTGTGCATACACACACGTTGATAAATATACTAGCTGGGTACCCGTGCTTCGCTATGAAACTGTGACCGGGCTTAGTTTTTTGGGAAGAAAATAAGGAGAAAAAAAATCCTGCCTTTGCCTACCAGCATCCATCGGTATTCATCTGGCCAGCATCTTGTCAGTGTGTGAGAGAGTTAAGGGCTGTTTGGAAACTGAAATAGTATTTGCTGTGTGAGGAGCAAGGAACCTGGGCGTGGCTTAGCTCAACTGTTCTGTACTAAAGCTGCTTGGTGCTGTGAAACTAAAACTGAAACTCCTCTCCTCTGCTTGTGTTTTGAAGGTGGGGAGGGGGAGTAGAACTCCTTAGCATCAGAGCGTGTTAATAATAATATACGAAATATGAATGCTCTGACTGTCATTTTGAAAAATCCTTTCTTAGTGAGCACCTAGAAACCAACTGTGCCAAATTTCAAGTTTGTGGGCTTTATGGTTCTGGAGATTTTGTGATGATGCGTGAGTGGCATTTCGCTTTTATATATATATGGATTCAAGTAAATATATTGCATAACCCAAACTGGTTAGATCAGTTAACTGATCTTCATTTTTCATGGGGATGGGACAGCCTTTTCCTAATTACACTATATTCTCTATTACATATCTTATTTTTGTTTGTTAGTTGTGTCGTATCTGCCTGAATATAAAATTAAATAATTTCACGCCATCTTTCAGAACAAACCTTTCCCAGGACTCAGCTGACAGCTATTAGAAACTATCTCAGACTGAATGCTGCTTTTGTCTTCTCTCAGATATCAGCTTATTATGAATTTTATTTAGATGCTTAGAATACTTATGTACTAGAATTTTGTCAAGGCAACTGTCAAATAAAACCAAGAAAAATTTGACAGCCCAAGGATACAGTTGCCAATGGTCTTCGTAGGTACAATTGGAGGAAAGGTTAGAATACACTGATAGCCCTTGACTTATAACAGGGGTGTCAAACTCAAGACTCGCGGGCCAGATCTGGCCCAGGGGGTACTTAGATCCGGCCAGGGGTGGGCTTCAAAAATTTCAGCAACGGGTTCTCTGCTTGGTTGCTGGATGGGTGTGGCCATGGTGGGCGTGGCCTAGTCAGCATCCTGCACCAGGGCGGGGCGTTTTCACCTTCCTCAGTCTCTAGAGCCATGTTGGCGAACCTATGGCACGCATGCTGAAGTGACACGCAGAGCCACTTTTGCCGGCATGCGAGAGCTCGCCTGGAAGAGCCCCACTGCACATACCCATGTGCTGCCGCCTGACAGCTGATTGTCGGGTATCTGGTGTGTATGCGCGGAGGGGCAGGGGGCACAGGAGATGCGTGTGCATGTACAGATAGGTGCAGCATGTGGGAGGGGGTATCACGCACGCATTTACAGAGATGCGCGGCATGCAGGGGGATCACACGTGCATGCGCAAAGATGCGCAGGGCACGCAGGGGGTGCTCGCATGCACATGCACATGGCATGCAGCAGGGGAATCATGTGCGCATGCGCAGGGGGTGTGGGGAGGGCCAGCATGCATTGCCTTCTGGGTGCTGGCATGCGAGCATGAGCGCATGAGAGGGCGCACAATTATCATCAAGGGAGCTGAAAAAGGATAGCCACCAATGCTCTAGAGCAGGGGTCCCCAACCACCGGGCTTCGGACCGGTCCCGGTCCGTGGAACATTTCCTACTGGGCCGCCGGTTTGCTGGGCGCCGGCATCTTGTTTGATGAGAAAGTGCTTCCGGGTGAGCTTTTCTGGTTGGAAAGCGGCGTTTGGGTCCTGAAGGAATCCTCGCACCTTAGTTTCATCGAAGGGGAGGGTGTGGCTTCGAACAAAACTAAGGCGCGAGGATTCTTTCAGCACCCAAGGCAAGGCGAGCCGAGCGACTGTCCCGAAGCTACCCTGAAGCGAAGCCCATCGACAAAGGTACAGAGGAGGAGTTGAAGGTGGCGGGGAGAAGCAGGGGACGGCTGGCTGGCCGGTCGCTCGGCTCGCCTTGCCTTGTCATGCGTGCTAATGCCGGTACCGGGCCGCGGATCATTTTGTGATGCCGGTACTGGGCCGCGGCACAAAAAAGGTTGGGGGCCACTGCCTCTGGGAGGGTGAAAATGGCCTTCCCTAGGCTTCCGGAAGGCCTGTTTTTCCCCCTCCCCAAGCCTCCATGCGGGCCCTGCACTTACCTCACATCCAAAACAGGCCGTGTGGAAACTCCTGGGAGGGGTGGGGTGGAAGGGGCCAGCCAGGGGTGGTATTTGGCAGTTCGCCGAACCAGCCATAATGTTAGCAATGGGTTTTCCTGAACCTGGGCAAACCGGTAGCAGGTCGCCCTGGAAACAGTGAAGGACCGGCCTGCGATGCCTCTGCCAGCAAAAATTGGCCCTCCCAAGCTCCGTTTTCACAGCGGGTTCCAGGGGGCCATCGCAGCCGAAAACAGAGCTCAGGAGCCCATTTTCACTACCAGAACCCTTGGCCACCACAGGTGCTCCTGACATGAGTGACATTGAGCTGACCATGCCCCCTGCTCCCCCCCCCCAGGTCAAACACATCCTTGATGTGGCCCTCAATGAAATCGAGTTTGACATCTATGACTTATAACTACTCATTTAGCGACTGTTTGAAGTTACAACAATGTATGTATGTATGTATGTATGTATGTATGGTATTCAGCTTTGTTCGGGTATTTTCCCACATCATTATAGTTGTGCTTTTAAAGTTGTAGCAACGTTTCAGCAGAATCTCATCTGCTATCATCAGGCTTCTGTATTGTGTTCGTCTGTGAGCCAGACTTTTACAGTTGTTTCAGTTTTAAATTTGGAGCTAGCCTACTGCTGTGCCAGAATGGTTTTTTTTTTATCCTGATTGGTTGGGAGTCTTGGTCTGTGTTTATTGGTCTTGGCGTTTGCTGTGTTCTGCTTGATTGGTGTTTCTAATATCTTCTGTCTGTTTTGTGGCTTTTTTTGTCTTGATTGGCTGACAACATTGTGTTCCTGTATTGGAGGCTTTTAGTGCAGCTTGGCTCCGAGTAAATGGACGGCTATCATTTATTAGGAAGCTAGGTTTCATCTGGGTACCTGGTTGGGGTGTGTTTGAGCTGGAAGTATCGGGGGGGGTCTGTTTGTGCCCAGGTGTTTACTTGGCTTGTGGTGTGATTTTTTTTGTTTGTGAGTGCAAAGCTGACTGAGGAATTCTGGGAATTGAAGTCCACAAATCTTAGTGTTGCTAAGGTTGGAGACCCTAGACTAGAAGACCTCCAAGACCCCTTCCAATTCTGTTATTCTTAAATCTATCATACAATGTGGAAAGGATGTGGCTTTCTCCCTTGTTTCCTTTCTTATTGTGAGTCCATACTGTTTCTGTGCTGTCCAGACAGTATATAGTTAATGGGGAATTGGTATAGTTAGGAATTGGGAGCTGTCCCCTTAAGGGAATCCTCCACGGTAAATGTAGTTAAGGTATCCTGGGAAATGTAGTCCATGTCATGTGGCCACATCTGTAATCCTGATTGGTCACTGAATTGACCCTTGATGGGTTGGGGGAGGTTCCTTCACTCTCGCCTGAGCCCAGCATCATGCTGCTGCTTCACCCACTTGCTCCACCATTATCGGAATGAACGGAGAACTATCCTTTTACACCAGAAAGTCAGCTATGCAAAGAGTTGGACATTGAGATGAATCTCGACGTAACCATGAGTTATCTTGAGGTGCCTGATGAACCAATAAAAAGACTTTGTATGGATGCTTTGTGGAGTTATCTGTCTGCTTTTAAAAAAAGGCTAATGGTTGTATGGTCCAGAACAGTTTCTCTAGGAGCTTTTTGTCCTATGTGCTCTGGTTACCATGTTAGGGTATAAATATCAATCAAAGCTTAGAATAATTAGCAAGAGACTACCAATAAGATGCAACTTTATGTTAAATAAAGCATTATGATTCTTCAGCTGTGGTTGGTAAAAGATCTGGATGTCCTAGCAGATCACAGGTTGAACCTAAACCAACAGTGTAATGCAGTTGCAAAAAGGTAAAAGCTATTTTGGGATGTATTACCAGAGGAACAGAAGTGCAGTTCACAGAAATAAATAGGCTTTGCATGGAATACTGTGGCAAAACAGTCTTGAGATATTTGAAGAGTTCTTGTCATATAAAGAAGGGACTCAATTTGTTTTCTCTGCCCACAGAGGGCAGGAATAGAACATAGGTTGGGACTGCAGGGAAGCAGATTCAGGTTGGATATGAAGATGATTTTCCTGATTTAAGACCTGTCAACCAATGGAATATAGTAGATCGGTGTTCCTCAACATTAGCAGTTTTCAGATAACAGATAATCAGAGTTGGAAGGGACCTTGTAGGTCATCTAGTCCAACCCAGCCCAAGCGGGAGACCCTACACCATTTCTGACAGGTGGCAGTCCAATCTCTTCTTGAAAGCCTCAAGTGATGGCGCTCCCACAACTTCCGAGGGCAAAGCTGTTCCATGGGTTGATTGTTCTCCCTGTCAGAAAGTTTCTCCTTATTTCCAGGTTAAATCTCTCCTTGTTCAGTTTCCATCTATTATTCCTTGTCTGGGTGGACTTCAACTCCCAGAATTACCCAGCCAACAATTGCTGGCCAGGGAATTCTGGGAGTTGAAGTCCAGGCATCTGAAAGCAGCCAAGGTTGAGAAATACTGTAGTAGGTTGCCTCTTGAACTGGTATGGTCACCTTCACTTGAAGCTTTTAAACATCTGTTCAAAATACTTTAGCAAAACTTGCACCGAACGGTATTTGGAGCAGATGACCTCCAAGCTCCCTTCCATTTCTGATGCCGATTTTACCCCGCTTCAGCCTTGGCCCATAATTTCCCTTGAGTTAAGCATCCCTGTTTCCGTTTAGCAGGAAACCAAGGTAATTGCATGGAGGCAGTCCTCAACGTACGACCAGAATTGAGCCCGAAATTTCCATGGCTAAGCAAGGCAGATGTCAAGGGAGTTTTGCCCCACCTTACAATCTTTCTTGCCATTGTTGTTAGTGAATTGCTGCAGGGGTTAAGTTAGCAACATGGCTGTTGAGTGAATTTGGCTTCCCCGTTGACTTTGCTTGTCAGAAGGTTTTAAAAGTGATCACATAGAAACTTTTTCCAGTCTTAAACTGGGATGCAATGGCATGAATTGCAGGAAGCAGCAAAATTAAAATCTTGTCAATGAGGAAGAATGATCTGGTTTCATTGTTTCTACAGACATATCTACAATATCTACAGATCCTTCATATCCCGGACATAAACTGTTTCAACTCCTTCCCTCAAAACAACGCTATAGAGCAGTGGTCCCCAACCACCGGGCCCCGGACCGGTACCAGTCCGTGGATCATTTTGTACCAGGTCGCCGGTACTTGGGCGCCGCCATCTTGTTTCAACAGCGCTTGAGAAAGTGCTTCCGGGTGAGCTTGTCGGTTGGTTGGAAAGCGGCGTTTGGGTGCTGAAGGAATCCTCGCGCCTTAGTTTCATCGAAGACGGGGGGTGGCTTCGAATGAAGAGCCGTCCCGATGGTGGCGGAGTCTCGCGTTACTCAGGAGATTAAGAAAAGAGCCTGAAAAGCCCATCGACAAAGGTACAAAGGAGGAGTTGAAGGTGGCGGGGAGAAGCAGGGGACGGCTGGCTGGCTGGTCGCTCAGCTCGCCTTGCCTTGGTCGTGCGTGCTGATGCCGGTACCGGTTCATAGATCATTTTGTGATGCCAGTACCAGGCCGTGGTACAAAAAAGGTTGGGGGCCACTGCTATAGAGCACTGCACACCAGAACAACTAGACCCAAGAACAGTTTTTTCCCGAATGCCATCACTCTGCTAAACAACTCCCACAACACTGTCAAATTACTTAGTAAGACTGTATTACTATTATTCTTCTGATCCTTCTTATTACCTACCTTTTCCCACTTATGACTATAACCGTGTTGCTTGTATCTTTACAATTTATATTGTTTTGTTTTCCCAGTATTTTTTGATTGCGTATGAGTAACCTATGTATGATTATGTTTACCTATGATTATTACTAAGTGTTGTATCTTATGATTCTTGATGAATGTATTTTTTTCCTTTATGTACACTGAGAGCATATGCACCAAAGACAAATTCCTTGTGTGTCCAATCATACTTGGCCAATAAAGAATTCTATTCTATTCTATTCTATTCTATTCTATTCTATTCTATTCTATTCGCATCATGGTTTTTGTTTTCTTTCTTTTGAACCCTTCCTTTATACTCATTCTGGTTAGTTTTTAGACTCCTTTTAATTTTTTTAAAAATTATATAATTAGCATAATGCTGCTAAAAACAAATTAAAGCACTAGGCTGGGTGGGGCTTCTGCCTACAATAATCAAAGTATGCCAACTCTGGGCTTGAGGCTGCAGGGATAATAAAACTACATCTCCCAGAATGCTTCTCTCCGTCCTCCACATCTGCTTCCTCCTTTCCTTTTGACAAAGCCATTTCTGACGCAGAGTAGAGAGCTTTTCAGGCTGACCGCCGCCTATTCAAGAAGATGGTGTGACTCGTAATTGGTGGTAGGTGAAGAGTTTCAAAAGAAAAAAAGGGGGCCAGCACTTGCTTTCTGGGGTGGGTGGGTGGGAGGAGCAGGGGACCCTGACAGGTGAGAAGAGAAAGCTGGCAAGGAATGGGCTTAACCTAAACAGCATTTGGAAATCAAACTCCCAAATTAACTACACAGTAATGTTCCGGTTAGTCCAGATCTTGGAGGACATTCCTGATTTTTTCCTCCCTCTTTCCAATTTAGCCTGCCGTTATGTGGCTAGGAAAATAGCATCGGCCCTGCGCGCTGAGGATGTGGAAGAGACCATGCTGGCTTGCAAGAACCGGACAACTCTAACTGGTGAGACACAGATACCTTCTCTCCCAATAGCCAGCTTCAGTCAGTTGTCAGTGTCTCCTTCGGGAAAAGGGTTCAAGAAAAAGAAAGAAAGAAAAAAACTAGGTTAGGAGCTGGATGGCCCTCATGTGTCTCACTGCTGTGTTGTTTATTTTCTTTTGTAGGTATCTCAAAAAAGCCAGCAGGGTCTGAATCCATTCCTCGCTCAGTCAGCGAAAAATATCCTCATGCGGTTAGGTCCGAAGTCAGAACCCGGGAACCAAACTCCTGATGAAATAAAATAAAAAGGACAGCGGAGCGGGAAAATGACGGCTTGTTTGACGAAATCCTGCAGCTGCAGGAAGTGAACAGTCCTGAGAATCCCTTATTCTGCCCGTCTTTCGTTGTTCCGCTATGAAAATAAATTTAAATAAAGAAGCGTTTCATGCATTTTTTTTAAAAAAAGAGTGAGTGTTTAACAAAAGATGATTTGGCCGCTAATGAGGGGAGTGATTTTGCAATGTAGAATTCAGATTAATTTATTTTTTTTTGACAATATTACAGAGCGATCTGAGATTGGTAGTTTCAGAGATAGGTTTTGGCAAATTGAAGCAATGGAATGGAAACACAATACACTACCTCAGTTTCCCTCCCTCAGAAGATTTAAAAAGTTATTAGGGTTCTTGCAAAAAAAGAATTAAAAGTTTAAAAGATCTATTTTCTTATTTAATAAAGCTCGAGATTTACCAAGCAGGCTTGATGAAAAATAGAGGCGGACTGACATATACTAAAGATTCTTAAAGTTTTCATATTAATTTTTGTTTTAAAGGTTTTAAATGCTATTACAATGAATTTAATGTACATTATAGCATAGATTTATGCTATTTTTGTTATTTATTTTACTTATTTAATAACCTCTTTTTTATTAATAACATATTGTTCTTTTTTACATATACACACATACATATATAGTACAGTCTTCTATCAGTTTAATGCTCCAGGACAAAGAGGAAAAAAAGAACAGAAAAGCATTACAACAAAATTCTCCTTTAACAGTTTTGTTGCAATTTTGTCGTAACTGCAGTTATACGTAGGACGTATTTTGTCATACTGTTTTCTTTTTAACATATTTTAGTAAACAGCATTGACATGTTGTTTTCCATCCCAAAATCCTCAGTTACTAGGCAAATTTTTTCCTTTTTAAATGCTTAAGTTAAAAAAAGCTTTTTCTTATTGCTCTGCAGTCAAGATCTTAATAATGTACAGTAATCATTCAACATCCCACCTACTCAGCACTTGAGGAAAAGAAGGAAATAGAATAGATTAATATGGTTAAAACAATATGAGAAACCAAAGAAGTTTCTTGGATGAGAAGCGAGACATCTTCAAACAAAAAACAGAAAGACCAGTTGCCTCTTGAAAAAAAGCACCTTTGGAATAAATATGAGAAACTATTTATATTTTTCTTGTTAGGCAATACATGCTCACCCACTATACCAGATTTTTCAAAAATTCATGTATATATAATAAAATACAGCCTCCTACTAAAGAAAATTGTTACATAAATAAGAAGAAAGGCCGCTACAGGAACCGGGAAAAGGGTAGCAAAGATTTCATTACATAAAAAGATGGAAGAGTGATAGCTAAGATTTAAACCTTGAAGTCTCACATATAGACACAATGGATTCCTGTATCCTGTAGTTGCTGACCTTCGGCATACATAACACTTACTTTGTTTAAAATATTGTATTTCACTGAGCCCTTCAAGGTTCTGCTGGGAGCCAGAGACTGAGATGGTTGCAGTGTCTCTGTGGTCATGTGATTAATATTCAATATTGCCAATACTTGGCAACCAGGATGTATTTACAAACAACAATTATTACAGCAATCCAGGGGTGACTTTGACCTTCCCAGCCAGGTTTCAACAATCAAAGTCAATGGGGAGCAACCAGTTTTTGTTTAATGACCAAATGCTTAACAACTGCAGTGAGTTGCTTAACAATCTTTGCAAAAAAGATCATAAAATAGGGTGTGACTCACTTAACAACCACCTCAACTTAGCAATGAAAATGTTAGTCCCGATTGTGATTGTAAGGCGAGGACTATCGGTACTCATTGTTTAAGTACAGAACTGCATCTGCCATTTCCTCCCTCCCTAGAATTAACCTTTTTATTCAATCACTCAATCAGAATAGAGCTGGAAGGGACCTTGGAGGTCTTCTAGTCCAGCCCCCTGCTCAAGTAGGAGACCCTATATCGTTTCAGACAAGTGACTGTCCAGTCTCTTCTTAAAAACCTCCAGCGATGAAGCACCCACAACTTCTGAAGGCAAGCTGTTCCATGGGTTAATTTTCCTCACTGTTAGGAAGTTTCTCCTTAGTTTCAGATTGCTTCTCTCCTTGATCAGTTTCCATCCATTGTTTCTTGTCCTGCCTGCAAGTGTATTGGTAAATAAGTTGGCCCCGTCCTCTTTGCAGCAACCACTCAAATACTGGAATACTGCTATCATGTCACTCCTAGGCCTTCTTTTCTCTAGACTGGCTCTACTCAGTTCCTGCAACCATTCTTCATATGTTTTAGTCTCCAGGCCTTTAATCATCTTAGTTGCTCTTCTTTGCACTTTTTCCAGAGTCTCAACATCTTTTTTTGTAATGTGGTGAACAAAACTAGATGCAGTGTTCTAGGTGCGGCCTTACTAAGTCTTTATAAAACGGTATTCATATTTCACATGATTTTGATTCAATGTTCCTGTTCATACAACCAAGGTTTGTATTCTTCCAGCATGCAGGCTTTAATCTATTTTTGAGCACCTTGAAAACAAAATGGCCTTCCTTGTTTTTTGACCATCATTAAGTTGAAGTTTACTAAGTAGAATGGATGATGTGACCCCAATACTTTTCTCTTTTTATAACTCTAAGCCTTCTCTACTTTCAGCCAATAAAGTGATTATGTCTGCACATTTCAGACTGGAAGCATTACCACCTCAATATGATTTCAGCGATCATCTCTTTCAATCGTTCCCTAATAAGATTCACTGCAGAGTTAAACAGGGACAGTGTCAAAACTATGCGGATTACCGTTGGCTTTCCTTTCTTATTGTGAATCACTCTGCTTCTCCAGAGCTTCTCGTCCTATATGTTACAGTTTCTATGCTAAGAGTACAAATATCAAACAACACTAGAATAATTAGTGAGAAACTTAGGATCAGATGCAATCTTACATTAAGGCATTGTGTTTCCTCAATTATGGTTCGTAAAAGATCTGGATGTTCTAGTACATCGCAAATTGAACATGCACCTACAGTGTCGTGCAGTTGCAAAAAGGTAAAAGCTATTTGGGGATGTATTAACAAGAACAGAAGTGCAGTTCACAGAAATAAATAGGCTCTGCATTGAAGATTGTGTGACAAAGCAGTTTTCAGATATTTGGAGTTGTTATATAAAGTAGGGATTAAAATTGCTTTTTTTCTGGCCACAGGGGGCAGGAGTAGAATAATGTTTTGGAACTGCAGGGAAGCAGATTCAGGTTGGATATGAGGAAGAATTTCTTGACAGTAAACCTATATCAATAGAATAGAATACAGTAGGTTGCCCCCTGAATTGGTACAGTTACATTCACTGGATGATTTTAAACATCTGTTCAAAATGTTTTAGCAGATCTTTCCCTGAATGATATTTGGAACAGATGCCCTCCACGGTCCTTTCAATTTGTGATGCTTTGTGATGATTTTACTCCCATTCACCCATGCTCCATAATTTCCCTTGGGTTAAGCATTCTTCATTAGTATGTAACCAAGATTAACTGGGAATTCCATATTAAAATCTATGCTAACTGGAAATGGCTATCTATCCGGGTTTAGAGAACACTTTTAGCTTAAGAGGAGTCTCAGATGACTGTTAAAATTTTGCGTGATTCTGAAAGAGATTGGAGAAGACACTTAGTTGCCTTAATTTGCCCCATGTAGTATATATGCTTTCTGGCAGAGAAAAGTAAGAGTAGATGAGGGGTGCCAAAATTACAACTCACTGAACCCTTCATGAAATTTCAGATTGTTCATCATCCCAACATTATATGAAAATAATATAATAAATACTTTCACTTAAATTAAATTAAAATAATTTAATATAATATATAATATAAATTAAATATAAATTAATTAAAATAATTGAATAAATACATTAACTAAACATACTACGAAAACAATTACTACTATTGTTAATAATAATGGTTAGCCTCATCAACCCTTGCAGATGAGGGGGGGAAGAAATCGAGAAATATGGCATAAATACATACACTAACTACATTATCTGGAGAGAAAATCTCTAGAAAGAGAAAGCCAGAGCATTAATAACACATAATTTTTTCCCCAATTTTAAACTAAAATTGAATTCCAGGAAGGAGCAAAATTAAAACCTTATATATGAGATCAAGATTTGTTGTACTTGAAGAACTGGTTTCATTCTTTCGTTTTGCACCTTTGGCTTTTCCTTTGTTTCTTTATATTAGTTGTTAGTTTTTAATCTCCTTAAAAAAAAAAAACTACACCCACCCACCCCCACACGATATATTATTATAGCATTATATTATATATTATTATACCAGTACTAATCTGCAATATATTATTATAGCATTATATATTATTATATTATATATTATTATACCGGCACTAATCTGCCAATGAATACTTCAGCTTCAACCATAACACAAGAGCACACAATAGATACAAACTCAAGGTAAACCGCACCAAACTTGATTGCAGGAAATACGACTTCAGCAAGAGTGGTCAATGTCTGGAATACTCTACCTGACTCTGGGGTTTCTTCCCCAAACCCCAAAAACTTTTAACCTTAAGACTGTCCAGTATTGACCTCACCCCTTTCCTAAGAGGTCTGTAGGGGCCGTGCTAAATTTTAGCGCACTAACGTGCCTACCGTCCCTGTCCTATTGTTTCTTTTTATTTTTCTTATATGTACCCATTTCATATATTCATAACTATATATATACTTATACCTATTATCTTGTAAGCAATTGACAAATCAAAATAAATTAATAAATAATCTGGGCGGCTACAGTAATCAAAGCGTGGCACCTTCAATAAATTAATAAATAATCTGGGCGGCTACAGTAATCAAAGCGTGGCACCTTCAGATCTGAACCGGCAGGGATAAAACTACATTTCCCACAATGCTTTTCTCCATCCGAAGCGTCTGCTTTGCTCCCTGCGTCTTTTGACAAAGCTATTTCTGCCGCACAAAGTGGAGCTCTCCAGGCTGACCGGCTCCCCATTTCTTCAAACAGATGCTGTGACGCATAATTGGTGGTAGGTGAAAGGGTTGCGGAAAGGAAAAGCAAGCAAGCAAGCCATCACTTTGGGGCTGGGGCTGGGGAAAGCATGGGAACCTGGCAGATGAAAGCAGAAAGCTGGGAAGATGAATCTCTAAGGCTGGAAGGAACAGGAGGTTTAACCCAAACAGCATCTAGAGAGCAGATTCCCCCCCCCCCGCCCCAAATAAATACACAGAGATGTCCCGATAGCCCAGATCTTGGGAGGCTATTCCTGATTTCTTTTTCCCTTTCCAATTTAGCCTGTCGCCATGCGGCTAGCAGAGTAGCATCGCTCCTGCGCCGTGGGGATTTGGCAGAGGGCATGTTGGCTTCCAAGAACAAAACATGACAAACAGGTAAGCCAGAGATACCCCGCTTTCCAATGGCCAGCCTCAATCGGTTGGCCAAAGTCGTCTCAGGGCACCTTCCGAATGGCGCGACCCTTTAAATACAGTTCCTCGTGTTGTGGTGACCCCCAACTATAAAAGTTTGCTCGGCTTCATAGATTCGGCTGATAGAACTTCACAACAAATAACACATTGCGGTTTTTCAATTCCTGCTGTAATTATTGAGGTAAAACCATACCGTAAAAAATCATCACTATATTTTCTTTTCTTAATGTTCTACTGTACACGATCCATTGCCATGGGGGGGATGGTTTGCTAATGTAAATAATATATAACAATAGCTTTAATAATACAAAAGATGATACATGGCATAGTTCAGTCAATACAGTTCGTTAGAGTTTCCTATCATTTACCATTCTCTGTGTTGTTTTTTTACATACCTGTTATTATCACAAGGGGGTAGTATTCACATCAACCACAGCTGAATATAAAAAGGCAGCTCAGCATCCAGATTAAGTTCCCATGGTACAGATATATATATATTTTTTGCAGTAGTTGATGATTTTACAGTACATGATTTTACATTTACCCAGTAATTATAATTCATGAAGTGTCATTTTACCTCCAATACTGCTGCTTTCAACACAGTAACTGCTTTTAACAGAGTAACTGCTTTCAATACAGCAGCTGCTTTCTACACAGTAGCTGCTCTCTACATGTGTGTGACTGGTCCGCATAAGTACATTATGACGCCAATCCTGTCACATACACCTGTATTTGTATGGGGTCTTTGTGATGGGGTTGGCGCGATGATGTCATCAGGCTGGGTACTCGTATGTGGGCGTATCTGCATGTGGGCAGACCCACCTGGAGACGGATAAAGCAGTGTCTCGGTTCCTAAAACCATCGAAAATATGTGTTTTCTGATGGTCTTAGGCGACCCCTGTGAAAGGGTCGTTCGACCCCCCCCAAAGGGGTTGCGACCCACAGGTTAAGAACCGCTGCCTTAGGGGAAAAGGTTTGGGAATAGTGGGAGTTGCAGAAGAGCTATGAAAAAGAAAGAAAAAGGAAAGGAAAGGCTGTGCTAGGAGCTGGATGGCCCTGATGTATCTCATTGATGTCTTTTCTTGTAGGCATCCCCCAAAAGCCAGAAGGGTCTCCATCCGTTCCTTACTCAGCCAGTGAAAAATATCCTCATGCGGCTGCTTCCAAAGATGGGGCTCACGAACCAAAGTCTTCATGAAATAAAATAAAAAGGACAGCAAAGCGGAAAATGACGGTTTGTTTGACAAAATCCTGCGGATGCAGGGAGAGAACAGACCTGAGGAATCTCTTACTCTGTCCTCCTTTCAGTTGTTCCATTATGACAAATAAACTTAAATAAAGAAGCGTTTCACGCATTTTAAAAGAAAGAGTGAGTGTTTAACAAAAGGTGATTTGGCTGCTGATGAGTGGGGGTGATCTTGCAATACAGAATTCACATTGATTCCCTTTTGACAGTAATACTGAGCAATCTGAGATTGGGAGGTACAGAGATTTCATTTGGCAAATTGTGGTAATGGAATGGAATATAGTATTGTACATTTTCTCTCCCTCAGAAGATAAAGTTCTGTCTTGCATAAAAGTATCACAGGTTTAAGGGATCTACTTTGTTATTTAATAGAACTTGAGCAGGTTTGATGAAAAACACTGGCAGACTTGACATTACTAGAATTTGTTAACACTTTCATATTCAGATTTGTTTTAAGTGCTGCTTGATATTGTTACAGTGAATCTTCGTGAAGCATACAATCATTTTTTGTTACTTGTGTTATTTAATAATCTGTTATTAATAGCATATTGTTATTTTTACATATTCAAACATACCTATGAACATACATTCCTCTATTTAGTGCAACAAGGGTTTGTTGCCTTTTTGTCATAACTTTTTATTGTTATTTTAAAAATATTTTCCAGAGCTTTAGTGTTTTAATTATGCTTTTTCTCATTGTTGTGGGAAGCGCTTAGTAATATATAGTAATCAGCACCTGATAAAAGGAATATATAAATATGGCTGCAACAAACTGAGAAACTATCTTTCCTGTTAGGTGATACATGCTCACCCACTATACAACATTTTTTTTAAAAAAACAATGTACCTAGAATAAAATAGTCCCCAACCAAAGAAGCTTGTTACATAAATACAGGACAAATACTGTACAGTATCGTAGCTAGGAAAAGGGTAGCAAAAAAAGATGGAGACAGATGGATTCCTGTATTCTGCAGCTGCTGATTTTCTGCATACATAATTTGCTTTGAACAATTTTAAAAACCCATGAAGGTTCTGCTATTAGCCAGACACTGAACGCTAAGAATATTACAAAAACAATCAAGCTTTAAGCTTCACAAAGTCTGATAATTTTAGAACTGAGCAAAAATCTTTTTTTAGACTTTTTAAAGAGTACAATGCCTGGAAGGAATCTGTGGTTTGAAGTGACCCGCAAACCAGCCATATCATGGTTTTTTCAGATTTATGAGGAAACGTGAAAGAATCTCCTTGGATGAACTATTTTAAGGAACAGCAATATTAAATTGACTGGAATCTTAATTAAAGGCTGCACATTTATGTTGCATTTTTGAATGCTTGTGCATGTAATGGCAGATAGATTCATTTTATGCCTTCCATTATTTTATGTAATCCAAGGTGGAGTGAGGGAATAAAAAAGATCAAAAAGCGAAACTTCTTTTCTCAGGGGGAAAAAAAGGTCTAGTTGCCTTTTGAAAAAGCACCTTTGAGGCAACTATGACCTGGATGACTGAGAATATCCACAAAGGTTTTACCCATCCTTTAATAGATCAAGGTCTAATTATCCATACAATTAGATTTTGCAACAGTACAAAAGTAGGGAAGGGGGAACTGGTAGGTGTATAACATTTACATTTTTATTCCTAGAAAGCTCATTTGCTGTGAAACACAGGTTTGGTTACAGTACTAAATGGATTGAAATTTAAAAATAATGCCAATTAATTCAATTTTATAGATAAGAATACTAAAACTACTAAAGCTCAGAATAACCACTAGCAGAACGTATACTTTTTGAACGGCTCGATTTTTTTAAAGATAGTCTTTTTAAGATGACCTACTCAACCCCATAGGAAAAAAAAAAGTGGAAAAAAAAACTACAATTCCCAGAAGCACAGAGAACGAAGCTACATGCGCGTGCGCCGTTTATCTGCGTTTAAAACGCTTTTTGTACGCATGCGTGCGTCACGTTTAAATACTCCAACGCACGTGGCCGGGATAGGGCTTACCTGGTTTCCCCACAGAATTCGTTGGCGCACAGCGAAGCAAGACCCGTCCGTCGTGCTAGAATTCAACGTATGACGAGAAGCGCCTAACCCCCCGGTCAGACCTACGCATGCGCGTTCAAATGTTTGACAACCCCTTATATTAAACTGCCTTCCTCGAGGCTCTCGTTTGCCGCATGACTGGACCCACGCATGCGCGTTTCTTTTCCGATGCGCTTCCGCTATACCCTTACGGTTCCCGTTGGTGGATATGCCGGTCGGGTCCCGCCTCGTCTCTCTCATGGATGGGCAGAAGAGGAAAGAACAGGAATCCCATTGGGCGGCGCTGTTGCTATGGCAATAATCGACTGGGTGGAAGTAGGTGCTGGTAATAGTATATATAGGAAAGGCGGAAGGAAGATGGCGGCGCTGGTTTCGGAGTTGCTGCTTTTGAGCGATTCAAGCCGCTTCCGAGCAGACAACCTGCTGAGCAGCGAGGACTGGGGTGAATGGGAGAAGGAGCGGGCAGTACTGGGCCGAAGGAGGGGGCAGGGCCTATAGGCCTGGGTTATACACGGGTTTCAAGGCTTGGGTTGCAGAGGGGCCCTGCTAATACATAAGAACACTCTGTTGAAAACTCCGTGGCTTTTGACAGGTGATATTAGGCCCGTGTGCAACGGAGTATATAACTTTCCCGCCAAGGAAAAGCTTCACCTGTTGCATTTCTGCGTGTCAGGCTCTGAATTGAAGTCTTGACAGGCAGAACGATAACGGTCTTGGTCGTTAAAGGTTGTAGCATAAGGAATTGACTATTTAGCAGGAAGTTCTTCCAAATGCGCTTTGCCATTCATCCTTAAGGGGTTGCACAATAGGAGTTTTGTGGTATTTTTTTTTTTAATACCAGAGATCTGATTTTTTTATTAATATCAGATCTGATATGGAATAAGGAGGAGGTGTTTTTTTTCACGTTTTCAGTTCATAGGGTGCATTGCTTAAATGTTAGGGGAAACTTTATACACTGCAAAATAAATAGATATTCACACCATGTTAAATTAACCCGGCACCAAATGTTTTATGTGGCATGATTACTTTATGCGGCAACATGTTCTTTGTAACTGGCTTTATATAAGTGGTATTTCCAGTTTTGTTCTGGCTTGGGTGGCAGCTTAACTTAAGTACCAGGAAATAAAGTTAGAGGAAGTGTGTACAACTGTTACTGATTTGATGTTTATACTGATTTTTATCCACTATTGGATCCTTCCCAAGCACCTGCTATAGAATATAGAACATAGAATTCTTTATTGGCCAAGTGTAATTGGACACACAAGGAATTTGTCTTGGTGCAAATGCTCTCAGTACATAAAAGAAAAGATAAGCAGATGTTTGATTATTGTTATTTAGAGATAGTCAGCTAATTCCTCAGTTGCATTTTGCTGCTCTCCCTCCAGATGCAGGTCTTTACAACTGCTTGGATAATGATGGAGATGCGGCAGCTGAACTTTTCCCTTGTCTTGAACACAGCATTATGGACAGTAATGGTATCCCTTCTGCGGTGAGAATACCTTTGCTTTTAGAAGAATATTTTTTGCTTTCCAGTATGCCTCTGTGGCAGGACACACTTCTCAGCAATTTGAAGCCTTTCTTGCTCTTCCTCTCTCTATAACTTTATTAAAAAAAATGAATTCAATAGGCTTTAGCATCTTGATGACTCCCATCCCTGCCACTTGGGCTTTTTTGTTTGTTCTAATGTGGCTTATGCATTAAAAATGTGTGAATTAAAATGAGGCCTGGAAGATGTGTGGTGATGATTACATTCCCAACTTATAATGGCCGGCATGCCATGTGTACAATTTTGGATTGCATTTCCCAGAATGTTATCTCTAGCCTTGAAAGTCTTATTGAACTAGAACTCCAAACTACAGTAGTCCTCAACGTATGACCACAATTGAGCCCCAAATTTATGATGCTAAGTGAGACATTTGTTAAGTGAATTTTATGCCATTTTACAACCTTGCTGCAGTTGTTAGGTTATCATTGCAGTTGTTAAGTTAGTAACAAGGCTGTTAAGTGAATCTGGTTTGCCCATTGACTTCGCTTGTCAGAAGGTCACAAATGGTGATCACATGATTCTGGGACACTGCAACCATCATAAATATGAGTCAGTTGCCAACTGTCTGAATTTTGATTTATGTGACCATGGGAATGCTGCAATGATCATAAGTGTGAAAATAGTCTTAAGTCCCTTTTTTCAGTGACATCGTAACTGAACAGTCAGAAAATGAACTATTGTAAATCAAGGACTTACCTGTATACCTCCTCAGTTACACATCCACTCACTGCCATCACACTCTGTTCCTCAGATAGAAGGAGGGTCAGACTTTTTGTTTCTCATAGATGAAAAGCTTTATTTTCTATATCTTTCTATTCTAGCAGTTCGGTGATGGGTTTGATCTGGACATGGAAACTATGCCTCCAGACCCACCTTGGGATCCTTTGCAAGAATCTCTATTCCCAGGTGAGTATTTTCATGAAGCTGCAGGGTAGGCAGGTTATCAAGAATCTGTTGTAGAACTCGGGATACTGTGTGGGATTTGGTGAATCTGATTAAGTGGCCCGTGATTTAGAAACATTTTTATAAGGCCATTAATTTTTAAGCTGTTGGAAGATTTTGAAGATTGTGTTTTCTGCAAAAAAATTAAGACGGTATCATTCTGGCAATGATAAGAGGAACAGGATATTCATAAGTAAGGGATTTACCTTAGGCTATCCTACCATCTCAGCTTAATACAAATGTATGTATAACCTGCCTACTCGTTGCTATTTGGCAAACAGGATCAGAGACAAGTATTTCACCTGTTAGAGATCCTAGATTTTATCTCTAGTACCTCCTGTTTAAAAATGCACCTTTAGGAAGTCTTTGGTGAGTCATTGACAGCAGGAGGAGAAAGTGATGGACAAGGTATCTATATTTAGTAGCAAAATTCTTTTGAGTGGGAGGAAAAAAGAATGTTGTCTTTGTGGCCTGCTGCCTTCCCAGAAGCACCTAGCCGATCATTGCCCACGTGAGCCTTTGATCTTATCCAGCAAATAGCTTTTATTTCTGCTTCCTAGAATTGTTTTGGGTTGTGCAGAAATTTGTCTGGGAGTAGTTTTGTGCAGTCAGAGTTTAATGAGCAAAGTTTGTTTCTGTCCTGCATGAAAAAAACAGGAGCAAGTTTTTCAACTGATTGACAATTAAATTCCCCCTTGAAGGCAGAGCAGAGGAGATAAGAGGGTCACTTCCTCTTTCCTGTCTTCTCCCCACCTCCCCATTTCTGACTTCCTTTTTGATTAAGGCTGAAAGTTGCATGTGACTTGACAGTTTATCCTGTTGTCTGGGTATTATCTTGGCAGCGACATATTGCTTAAAAAGTAGATATGCTGCAGAACTAGTTAAAAGTCCATGAACTGCAAGCCACTTTCCACCTAATTAGAATTCTGTACCTATCCAAATTTAATTATTAGTGCAAATCTACAGAGGCATGTTCCTAACTGTTCTTTAAGTGGCATAGTTAAGCTGCAAAATGAGATATTTAGGAGTGATAGGAACTGTTCTGGAAAAGGATTAATTGGGCAAAGTCTACTGAAGACAGTAGTTGTGGTAGGTAGCAGCACATAGTTGTAGTATTAGCAATCGGCAGAGTGGTTAATTTCTGATCACAAAGTTACTTGTTAGTTTCTTCCATGCCTTGATTTTTGAATCAAGACAGAAGAAATGTGAATCTGTGGATAATCAGATTGTTTTATAATTCATAGAAGGGGGAAATAACCATGGCATTCAGTTCTTGGGTGAAACAAAGCAAGAAGTCTGACAGTTTCTCTTATTTGGGTTTGCTGTTGTAGAGTTTTACTTCTCCTTTAGGTATTATAAGCAGGAAGTATAGCTGCCTCATCATGCCTTCAGGGAGTTATAGAGCCTTTCAGGTGACAAGAATGAGAGATCTGCTTCATCTGCTGGCCCTGATGGAGGAAATTGGTGGCATAGTAGTTGAAGCTGAATAGGATTAGAGGCCCACAAAGATGGCTTCCTTGGGATTCAGCACTTAGGGCTGGCCTTAGAAATTGCAGGTGGGGAGGACGGGCTTCTATCTTATGATTTATATTGTTTTGTTTAGTATCCTACCGTGTTTCTCCAACAATACGGCCTCCCCCAATAGGAAGTCCCAGTATGATTTGTAGGCATAAAATCAAATTAAGCCCCTCCCCCCAAATTAAGGCCTATATTAAACATGTGAAATGGGGGGGGAATGGCGGGGGGGGCCCTTGCCGTTAGGAAGTACTTTTTTTGCATACCTGGATATGGTGCTGCCTGCATTGACTTCGGCGTTGGTGGGGTACTTCGTATCGGGAGACCTTCTTCCACCGTTGCTTTCCCTTCTCCCCATGCTGCCGGCATTTGGCGCAGCCACGTGTGGCCAGCCAGGGCTCCTCCCTGCAACTGGAGCCCGGGGGAGACACTTGGTTTCAGGCACTCCTGTCGTCTCCTTCCCTTCGCCTTCAAAGGCAAAGCCAATTCTTTTAAAAATGACATCCTACTATTGGTACAACAAAGCCTCCCCTTCCCGAGAGGGCAGCCCAACTCCATGTGAGGAGGTGAATTTCCTGGGGCCACAGCGTAGGATCGGCCCACCCTGGGAGAAGCGCCCAGCCGCCTTCCCTGCCTGGCGCCAGGCAGAGTGCAAAGAGCTTCACTTGGGGCGCCCAGCACAGCTGACAGGCAGGCCCTCCTGCCCAGCGGTGGAACTCTCGCCAAGGCAGTAAGCGCCTCCCTGCCGGGCCCTCTGCTCATCCTGCAAGGGCCACGCCAGAGCTGTGCGGGCTGGGCAGAGCCAGGAAAGCAAGCCTCAGGTGCACGCCAGCCTGCCACATGAAAGAGCCGGGCCAACCCGAGCTTGGCTTCCTTCCCAAGGCCCTCCAGCCCGAACCTGAAGGGGCCACCGGGAGAGGCTGCCCGAGGCCATGATAGCGCCCACCCGTCCGCAGACAGGGAGGCAAGGCGACAGCAGCACTGCTTCCCTGGGCGGCGGGTCCGGCAGAGAGAGGCCGAAGCCGCCCGTCCTTTAAACCCCTCGCCCAGCCCGTCCCCATCCCCACGCATCTCCAAATGTGCTGGCAGCTCCAAATGCTGCAGTGGCACAGGCATCAGGCAGAGGCGCTCACTCAGCGGGGCTCAGCTCGGAGGAGGATGCGGTGCTGGCCGTCTCCTTGCCTCCCTGTCCATGGATGGGTAGGCGCTATCACTGATGACAACTAGTTGCAGGGAGGAGCCCTGGCTGGCCGCGCGTGGCTGCACCAAATGCCGCGGTGTTGCTCTGAATGCCGCGGCAGCACGGGGAGGAGGGAAAGCAACGGCGGAAGGTCTCCCAATAAGAAGTGCCCCACCAACGCCGAGGTCAACATCCAAGCTGTCGCCGCCCACCTGCCCGAGGATGCAAGGGTGGGGAATTAAATCACCCCAAAAAAGATGGCCTAGCCGTTTTTTGGGGGGGGGCGTGTCAAAAACAAATAAGGCCCGGCCTTATTTTGTGAGAAACATGGTAGTATGATTTATGTTGATTATTTATGATGAATGTATTTTTATGATGACTATGATCATGGTTTATCATGTTGCTTTTATATGCCCTGAGAGCCTATGCACTGGAGACAAATTCCTTCTGTGTCCAATCACACTTGGCCAATAAAGAATTCTATTCCTGTTCCGTTCCATTCCCTATTCTTTCTATTCTATATTCTATTTTATTCTATGTTCTCTTCTCTTCTACTCTACCCTACTCTACTCTACTCTACTCTACTCTACTCTACTCTCTACTCGATAGTGGGTGTGAGATTCAAAGAGGGAGTACTTAACAACCACTTTCCTTTTGTCTTGGATCAGCAGGCTGGTGGTAAAAGTGTCTTAAGTCATTCTCATTTTTTTAGAGTTGCAAGTAAAGTCTGAGCCAGTCTCCCCTGCCTCATCGCATTGCTCCGATTCATCTGTGGCCTCCTCCGATTCTTCTGTGGCAGGCTCCTCTTCGGCCGAACTCTCAGAGCAGGTAGGTCTTCTCAGACCTCTTGGTAGACAACCCCAGTGCCCAAATGATAACACCCATAAAGGCAGTTGACGATGAACGACCGCACCTGGGGCCAGAATTTCCATTGCTAAGCAAGACGGTTAAGCGAGCTGAACTGATTTTATGACCTTTTTTTGGGGGGGGGGGGCATATTGTTCAAGCAAATCACTGCAGTGAAATGAATCCTGCGGTCCTTAAGTGAACCTTAACTTTCCCCATTGACTTTGCTTGCCGGAAGCTGGCTGGGAAGATTTCAATCTGGGTACACGTGACCCGGGGATGCTGCAACTATTGCAAACACTGTACATGCCAGTTGCCAAGAACCCAAATGACACTGTTTTCATACACTGTAGCCACTGAAAATGGTTGCTAAACGAGCAGTCGTAAACTCCAAGTACCCCCAATTGTTTATTTTACCAGGCCCCATGATAGCGAAGAAAGTCCTCCCTTACTCCATATAACCAGTTTGTCAGATCCATGTATCTGCCATTCTTCCATGGAAGAAGAAGGGTGGTGGTGTTTGATACAAGTACCGTATTTCCCCATGTATAAGCCACCCCTTTTTTCCAAAATTTTCAAGCCCAAAATGTAGAGGGGTGGCATATACAAAGCAGGTACACTTTTTATACGTGAAAAATGCATAAAATAATAAAGTAGGAATAAACTGGTTTTCCAGCAGTATGCTATACTTTTTTGTAAAAATTGTACGTGATGATACGATTACGAGTGCGAGTACGCGATAGAAATGCATACGCTAGGCATCGGCCTGAATGCTTCGTTCCTACTCTCGTTCCGATGCGTAGATTGCTAGCGTTGCCCGCACCGCTTTCGGCGTCATGACCGAAGTTGTAGATCTAGACGTCGAATTTTGTTTCTTTGTAAATTTTCTTTCTTCATAACTTGTTTCTCTAATAAAATATTTTTTTCAAAACTTCACAGTCCAAAAATTGGGGGGGTGGCTTATACAAAGGGGGTGCTTATACATGGGGAAATACGGTAATCCTTTTTGGTGTAATCTGAATAGCTTAATTCTTGTACTGAATCTGTATAACCTGCACACGATTTTACAACTTAGGGACTGGAGCCCAGATGCCTGGAAGCTTGTCACCTCTTGGAGAGATAGCAAAAGGAGAAGGGCCCATAAAAATCTCAGCTCAGAAAGAAACTTCCTGGGAATCTCTTCTCAACTACCTACCTAGAAAAGTGGGTGGGGGGGGAAAACATGTTGCTTCTTTGTAGTGATGAAATCCACACGGGACTAAGAGGAGGGGTTCTAACTCCCTTTATCTAAGCCGCATGCCTGGAGGCATATTAGACCCGGCTATGAATAGCACCTGGATATCTTCCTTTTTGAATAAAGAATTCCTTTTGAAATACCCAGTGTTCAAAAGTTCATTCTTATTGTCTGAACGTGAGAGAGTGTGGGCTTGGAGTTGGAGATACTAGTTGTCATCAAAAATTTTCAGAAATAGTAAATAAAAACAATCCCGTAAAACATATAAATGCCCTACTTTAAAAAGGGAAGGTTTTTTTGTTTTTTTTTAACAGATGCTTGAGAGGCATCAGAATGGAGAAAACTTAATGCTTCTGTTGAGACATTCATTTTTCTTTCAGGTCGCTGGACCAGATGACGTGATTGGAGTAAAAACAGAGCATCCTCCAACCCCTCCGTGCATGTTTGGAGATGTCCTTTTACCTCCCTTTGGAACTGTACACATAAACGTGGTCCCGGCTTCCGAGACAGGTATGCTGGGGAGAATTGTGTAGCAGCAAGCATTTATTTCTTGCTTCTGCGCTGAATTTAGTAACCATAGATAGACTTCAAAGCTTGCATTGGTGCTCATAGCCAATGAAGAAGACACAAATTCTGGTGCTGTAGTGTCCTGTGCATAAAAAAAAAATATCTTCCTGAATGTTGGCGATGGGTGGGTGGGTTGGGAGGTAAATAATGTTTGTCAGTGACAATATGCCGTTTTCTTTTTGCCTGTTCTGTTCAGATATTATTTATCCTCCCCTTCTCTTTAGCTTTCCTGTCTGGGTGGGGATGAGGCCTTTGAGGCGATGTTTCTCTTGATGGATACTTTGTGTGATCTCCAGTATGTGAATTGCCCATGTCCCTGACATCCACTTGAACAGTTTAGAAAGTGTTTGGGTAATTGCTTTTGCAAGAGAAACTGCCAGAAAATATTCCAGATCTGTAAAGCCCATCAGGAAAAAAAATGGGGAAAGATGTCCAAGAAAACGTCAAAGGAAAATCCTTTCCATATTATTCCAAAAAATTGAGTTCAAGATTCCCACTCCCCCCCGAAAGCTTCTCTTAGTTTATTTTTAGAAAGGAAGTGACATGCAAACAAGCACAAATATTAACATATTTGCTTTAAATAGAAAGAAACATCATGTTCTGTTCTTTTACTTGATGTCTGAGCCTTGATGTCCCCTACAGATTTTTCACATTCTCCGGGTTGCCCTTCCAGTTCTTGGCCTTGAATTTAGTTTTTTGAGCAAAACCAACATTTTGTATTTGCACATCAGCTTTTATAATTTAAATCATAACAGTTAGCCCCTCACCCACACTAGTTGGAATGTTAGTGAATGTTCATGATTTGTTAGCAAAAATCTAATTTTCAGTTAAGACTTTTTTTTTAGTTACCGTGTTAAGTACTTCTGATAACAGATTGGATAAATGTTATATATCTCCATACATATATATTTTTTATGTTTTGTTTCCTTTTTAAGGTTTCTTTTATAAGTTTGTGCGTTCCTTTCTTTCATTTTTTTCCGTTAAAAGGAAATCTATCAAATGGCCTCATTTGAAGTAGATAAATAATACGGGCATAATTAGTGTCAGAACTGAAGTCACTGAAAAAAGGGAGCAATAAATATATGATCTCTCATTTATTTCCTGTTCTGTTTTTTTTTCCTCCTTCAGGGTAATAATAGCTGAGTCTTTCCCAACTCAAAGTGGCTTCATCAATACAATTAATTGAGTAAGAGTTTAATAGATTCTTACAGGTTGTTTTGACTACTCAATTCTCTTTTAGGGAAACCAGCAGCTCCCTATAAAACAGAGAGCATCCTTAGTCGGAAACCCCCCATTCAACCAAAGCCAGTCGTGGTGACCACTGTCCCAGGACAGCCAGCCACCTCTTCCAGTAAGACCATCTTGTTGCAGCCAGTACCTGTAACCCAATCGCAGAGTGTCAACCCTGCAATCTCAGGTAAGCTGATCAGGAGGACTTTATTTTTGGACATTAATGGAGCAGTTTCCGGTAGCTGAATGTGTACAGACTGGAAACGTCATATGGGTTGGTGCATGGGTTTCTTCGCTTTGGATGGGTGTAGGACATTCTGAGGAAATAACTTTTGTTTTCTTATCTGAAGATTACGGTTTATGTGAAGCAGGATTGTGGCTTTTTTTTTTTTGCCTTAGTTCCAGCACAGAGTGTTGTGATTTCCCAATCTGAGCTGCTGCATCTCCCAGTGTCTGGTTTGATCAAGGTTCAGTCTCCAGTAAAGGAGGTTCTCTCGCCTAAACCAGCCCCCTCAGTCCCCAAGCCAGAAGCTAAAACTATCATCCCTGCACCAGCACAGATAGGACCCTGCAACCAAGAGATTGATGTAAGTTTGAAATCCTTAGTTCCAGAGCGTTTTCTCTTCCAACGACATCAAATCCTGGACCGATTCCAATAGAAGAGAATCTCTGTAGCTCAGCAACGAAATGTGAGGTCTTTGGAGCGTTATGAACTTGGTTTATTTGCTTCCAGATGTTTGGTAACATCATCAGTGTTGTAGTGAAGTTTGTTGTTAGTTTATAAACATTATCATGCCCTACCAATGTTGGTGGAGATGTGTTTTTCCCCCCTTGGCAGTTCCTTGATTAGAATATTGTTTTCTGCTTGAAACAGAAATCAGGAAAGCAAACCCTACACTCACTGATTCTGCTGATGTTACCTAGTATTACTGAAATGTCTGCAAATAACCAAGCTCACTGATCACCAAGGACCCCACATGGGCAGTTTTACAGGCAGGTCATATCAGGAATAGCCATGGGATTCTGTTAAATCTCCTACATTTTAATGATCTCCATAACAATAAGTACAGTAGCAACAGTTTGGAAATTTACAGTACATGTTGCTAATTGTTGTTGCAGGAGAGAAAACAAGATAAACAGGATAAGTTTTACTTAGTGAACAAATGAGAATATTGAACTAAAGTTCAGCAGAGATTCTGGAGGATCCAAAGAGCTCTATGTGACCTACATTTGGTGAAAAATGTAGAACTGAATTTCAGAAAAAAAAGCACAGAAAAGAAAATGTGTCCTTCTTTCTTTTACACTATGGACATGAATATATTATTTTCTCTACTGATTTGTTAAAGATCAAGGTCTTGAAAAGGCAGCAGCGGATGATAAAAAATCGTGAATCAGCTTGTCAGTCCCGCCGAAAAAAGAAGGAATACCTCCAAGGATTGGAATCCCGGCTGCGAGAGGCCCTTGCAGAGAATGAGAGGCTACGGCGTGAGAATGCTCTTCTTCGGCGCCGGCTAGATGGTGTCCTGGATGAGGTGAGCCCTTCCACTAGGAAGGAGACTTGTGGCTTTTTTATAAAAGGCACATTGTCATGATTAGCTTCCATGTCGTGGGGATGCTAGCTGAGAACTTTTAGATTTTCAGATGGGGTATGCAACAGAAGATTGTTATGTTTGCTTACATCTACCTCACAGCTGAAACGCTGTGGTTCAGAATATTAGCAAGCTAGCCATGTATCTCTGGAAAAATCTATTTTGATTCATTCTCCACCTTTCTTTTTCACTGAGCTAGGGAGATTTCCTTACAGATAGATCTCGAGTTATAACCCTAAGTCAGTGGTCCCCATCCTTTCCAGCTAGGTGGCCTGATGTGTGTGTGTGTGTGTGTGTGTGTGTGTGTGTGTGCATGCGAAGGTGATTATGTGCGAGCGGCAGGTGCGTGCATGAATGTGCACAGCTCCATTTGCGCAAGCTCACACAAATTGAGCTTTGTATGCAAGCAAGAGGGCCTGCAATTCGCGTAAATGGAGCTGCGTGTGCACATATGCATTCACCATTTTTGCGGCCCGGTTCAGAACTGTAGCCTGGGGGTTGGGGACCTCTGTCCTAAGTGAGCGCAGAATTACAGTTGTAGCTCATGCTGGTCATTAACCAGGTCAGCATAGGACTGACTGAATTTTGTAACATTTTTTGTTCTGATCATTAAGCGAATCTGCAGCCATTTACCACAGCCTCATTAAATGAACCTATTGTCCACAATGGATTTTTTCGGCTGGAAATGGTTTATGAGGTAAATTGTGGTAACGTGACCATGGGAAGCTGCAAATGGCCGTAATGTCGGTTGATTGCTGAGTGTCCAATATGTGATCAGGTGACCGGGGCGGGGGGGGGGGGGGGCTTGGCTGTCAGAACTTCATAAGTATTTTTGAAGTATTTTTTTCATAAGTATTTCATAAGTATTTTTTTCTCCATTGTAAACTTCAACCAGTCCCTAAGCAACTAGCCAAAAAATGAGGATTACTGGTATTTTTGATGTCTTGAAAATAATACCATTTACAAAATTAATATGGTACATTAACCCACAAACCAAACAAATCACTTTAATATTATATATGAGTGCAGTCATCTAATTCCTCATTTTTCCTTTTACTGATAGGATATATAGAGAGTATTATTCTTTTACTATTGAGCTGGCCAGTTCCTAGGTGCTTGTGCCTTCATGTTTTGAAACATATCCCATATATTTGGAGACTTTAGGGTCCTGTTGAGAATGCTGATATGACCCTTTTGTTCTGACAGGTTTCATTTCTCCAGTTCTGATGGCTGTTAGCAGGATAATTTAGGTGCACTATTGTAAGACTTGAAAAACTAGGTTGGGGACAGATTGTCCTGGAGAAAATCTATCCATGTGGTCACTAAGAGCCAATATCAACTTGATGGTACAATATCAGTCAGGATAACTTAGCAATTAGTTGCTCTGGTTCAGCATTTCAGCCAGGAGTTGGGAGAAGCCAAAACCTTCAATCAGGCCATTCCGTTAGAAGGAGCTTATGTAAATTTTGAATGCGATGTGTTGTGATGCCTGATGATTCGCCTGTCTTCCCGTATAGAACAGCGACCTGAAGTTTGGCTCCGGGAACCGAAAAGTGATCTGCGTCATGGTTGTGCTGCTCTTCATAGCCTTCAATTTTGGGCCTGTCAGGTGAGACTTCCTGGCGCTTTGCGGGGTTCCATTCTCAGGTTGTGAGGTTGTGTTGCTTATCATTCTCTGTCTGGAAGCTCTTTGAAGTTGTTGAACTGCAGGGACTGTTCAGCTTCATCTGCTGTAGGTATGCATAGACAATGGTCCCTCAGACATGTTACTATTTGTTCAATAAAATGGCTCCAAAGGATTTCTTTTCATGTAAACCTTCTGAGAAGAATATTGCCTGTCCGTTGAACTCACTTCTATGGAGATATATAGGAGACTATATAGGAGATGAGCAAGTACACATCAGGGTGGGGTTAAAGTTTAGAGTCCTAAGATTCCCCAAAGAGACCTAAGTCCAGCCCCCTATGAATTCCATTGACCCTTATCTAAGGGCCAATTCAGCTTGACTGTTAGTAGATCAGATTCATGTCAGGCACAAGAAACCAGGAATAGGAATAGAATTCAGTTTATATCATGTTACCTATATGCAAGAATCTGATCTACTAATGGTCTAGCTAAATTGGTGCTAGCAAAAGCGTCAATGGAATTCATGAGAGCTGGACTTTGGCTTCTTGTGAGAACCTTAGGACTCTAAACTGATAACGTATTAACCCTCCCTTGCTGAATGGAATTTAATAGAATAGAATTCCAATTCCAATTCCATTCAAATCTTTATTGATCGAGTGTGATTGGACACCCAAGGAATTTGTCTCTCAGTGTACATAAAAGATATAAGTGATAAATCATGGTCATAATCATGAATACATTCATCATGCATCATAAGATACAAGACTTAGTGATAGTCATAGGATACTAAATAAGCATATCAACATAAACCATATTAGGAAACTAAAACAATATAAACCATACAGATACAAGCAACAAGGTTATAGTCACAAATAGAAAAGGAGATAGGTTGTAGGAAGGGTGAGAAGAATAGTAATACAGTCTTAGTAAATACTTTGACAGTGTTGTGGGAATTAGTTGTTTAGCAGAGTGATGACAATGCCGAAAAACTGTCCTTGTGCCTAGTTGTTCTGATGTGCAATGCTCTATAACATTGTTTTGAGGGTAGAAGTTGAAACAATTTATGTCCAGGATGTGAGGGGTTTGTAGATATTTCGCATCCCTCTTTTTGACTTGTGCAGTATACTGGTCCTCAATGGAAGGCAGATTGATAACAATTGTTTTTTTCTACAGTTCTAATTATCCGTTGAAGTCTGTGGTTATGTTATGTTATGTTATGTTATGTTATGTTATGTTATGTTATGT
>NW_020769439.1:1625367-1663354 GCF_900518735.1 Pseudonaja textilis
GTTATGTTATGTTATGTTATGTTATGTTATGTTATGTTATGTTATGTTACATTTATGTTGAAGTCATCTCCTATAGCCTACAGTATATTGCTGCCTGATTTTTTAAGCTTTTTAGTTTTCATTCATTTTCTAAATTAAAAGCTGCTTAATTTTTTTATTTTTAAAAATATTTTTTCTCATATTAGAGAATCCTGTGTTGAAGTGCTGTTTCATGTCTTTGGAGTCTGTAAACCCAGGGTGTTTCAAACTTGGTAACTAAGATGTGCGGACTTCAGCTCCCAGAATTTCCGAGTCTGCGTGCTTTGCTAGGGAATAATTCTGGGAATTGACATCTACCCATATAAAAAGTTGCCCAGGATTGAAAAGTACTGCTATAGATTTAAAGTCTGTATTTTTTAAAAAAATATATACCTCAGCTATGTTAATAATTCATTGTCCCTCTCTGGCTTCTTCCCCCTGCTCACTTTATGTTCTCGCAAATGGACTCTGGTCCCCAAAAGCTCAGCCTTTAAAGTGATACGCATTTTTCTCACTTTTATTTGTGGCTTTATGAGAGTTTGCGTGGTCCTCTGTATCCTTGCACATCCCTGCTGCAACCCACAGACCCTGTTTTTTCTGCTATGCTACCTCTTTCTTGATAGTTATGAGAATACTGGACAAACTTGTGTCTTCTTCACATGATCTTGTCCCCACAGATTCAGGAAGAATTGGAGTGATCCAATAACTACTCCAGCCCATTTTTGCGCTTGATTTTTACAAAAGGATGGTAGTTTGGAGGCAGTTCACTAGACTGTGTAGGCCAGGAATAATTCTGTATGAAATATCTGAGAGGCTGAGACCTGATTCCATTTTTTAAAATCTCTCCAGCATCACTGAGCGCAAAGTTGCCAATGTGTCTCAGCCCAAGCAGGAACCGGAGTCTGGCCCAGGCCAGAGGCATCTTCTAAGCATTACACAAGAAGCTCTTGAAATGCCAGAAGAGGAGCAGGAGGAACAGCAAGAGGAGACCCTGGCAAGGCCAGGCAAGGCCCAATTCAGGTAATTTGGATGCAGAAAGTGTGAGGGGAAATAATGTGCCAAGAGAAACAGCTGGCCGCAATTTCCCTACATTGTTTCTGAACTTCGGCAACTTTAAAGAATTCTGGGAGCTGAAGTCTACCCACCTCAAAGTTGCTGAGGGTGAGAAACATTGATTTAGAGTGCCATTGATGCTGGAATGATCCTGTGTTGTTGTTTTTTTGTTTTTTGTTTTAAAGCTGCAGTATCTTCCTGCTCAACCAGATGAAAGACATCGTAATTGTAATGATATGTGGGAAGGAAAGGGATGCAGTGGCTCAGCTGTTAACTTGCCCCAGCTCCCAGCTCTTGCCCACCTAGCAGATTGAATACCTGCAAATGCGAGTAGATAAATAGGTATCACTTGGTGGGAAGGTAACAGCGTTCTGTCCGCCCCGGTGCATAGTATAGTATAGTATAGTATAGTATAGTATAGTATAGTATAGTATAGTATAGTATAGTACAGTATAGTATAGTATAGTATAGTATAGTATAGTATAGTACAGTACAGTACAGTAATAGTATAGTATATAGTATATAGTATAGTATAGTAATAGCATAGTATAGTATATATCCTGTTTCTCCAACAATACGGCCTCCCTCAATAGGAAGTCCCAGCATGTTTTATAGGCATGAAATGAAATTAAGCCCCCCCACCCCCCAAATCAAGGCCTATATTAAAACATGCAAAATGGGGGGGGAATGGTGGTGGGGCCCTTGCTGTTAGGAAGTACTTTTGTTGCATACCCGGATATGGTGCTGCCTGTGTTGACCCCGATACGAAGTGCCCCACCAACGCCGAGGTCAACATCCAAGCCGTCGCCGCCCGCCCAAAGATGCAAGGGAGGGGGGAATTAAGTCACCCTCGAAAAGACGACCTAGCCATTTTTTCGGGGCTCAAAAAAAAAAAAAGACCCGGCCTTATTATATGAGAAACACGGTAGTATAGTAATAGTATAGCATAGTAATAGTATAGTATAGTGTATAGTATAGTGTATTTTGTAGTGTAGTGTAGTAATAGTAATAGTAATAGTATAGTATAGTATAAATAGACCATGGAAGTGTCTGCCGATAATGCTGCGACTCGCTTTGCTAAGCAACTGAGATGAGCAAAACCCCTTGAGTCAGAGACAACTGGACAGGGGAAACCTTTATTTTTACGTGGGAAGGAAAGTGGAAGATGCAGAAAGCATCAGAAGTGACCCTCTCCCGTTTTGAGGAAAGTTAAAATAAGGGAGGGAAAAGGTACTTTCATTTCTGCAAGATTCTGCTCTTGTAACCTTACACTCGAAATAGTGTTAAGACTCATGGTTGGTGCTTCTTGTCTGGACTGCCTTGAAGGGCTGACAGTAGTGCAGTTGTCTTTCTATATTTTTTTAAACGAAGACTTACTTGTAGGACTAAACGCTCCAAGGGCAGCTTGCTTATTGTGATACTGATGCGGTCATGAGCCAGCATGTCTGGCTAGGGAATTCTAGGAGTTGAAGTCCACACAAGTTGAGAAACACTTTGCAGCAATTGGTTCTTGTCTGCAAATGAGGGGTGTGAGTTTCTTTCTACCCAGCGTTGCCTGTTCAATGGCTGAGAATTTTGACCATACAGGTAGCCCTCGACTTACGACCACAACGGAGCCCAAAATTTTTGTTGTTTAGTGAGACATTTGTTAAAGTGTGTTTTGCCCCGTTTTAGGACCTTTCTTGCCACAGTTGTTAACTGCAGGTGATACGTTAGAAACCCGGGTGTTAACTGAGTTGGGCTTCCCCATTGACTTTGCTTGTCAAAAGGTCGCAAAAGGGGGTCACGTGACCTTGGGACATAGCTGTGGTCATAAGCATGAGCCAGTTGCCAAGCATTTGAATTTGGACCCCATGATCTTGGGGATGCTGCAAAGGTTGCAACTGTGACAAATGTTCATAAGTCACTTTTTTCAGTGCCATTGTAACTTTGAACCAGTGGTGGTATTCTACTGGTTCGGCCCAGTTCAGGCGAATCGGTAGTAAAAAAAACCAACCATTTGGCTGAACCAGTAGTAAAAAAAATGTCCGATGATCAGCTGCGCGACGATCAGCTGTGCTGCATGATTTAGATTAGCTAGAAAGCAGGAAAACATTGGATTTTTTGATTCCTAGCTAATCTAAATCGTGCAGCACAGCTGATCCCCCCCCTCGCTGTTGTACTTTCCTCGGAAGGCTTCAAACTGTTTCTTTTTTCAGTGCCTCAGAGGCTTCCCTGAGGCCCAGTAGGCCAAAACAGGGTGTGGGGGAGGGGTGCTGAGAAAGTGGGGGGGGAAACACCACATAGCTAGGCCCACTCAGACACATGACCACCTTGGCCACGCACACAGAACCAGTAGTAAAAAAAAATTGAATCCCACCACTGCTTTGAATGGTCACTAAATGAACTGTTTGTAAGTTTAGTTTAGTTCATTGTCATTGCGCCTCGTACAACGAAATCAAGTACCATCTTCAGTGCACATCATGACCATGAAAATAAACACAAACACACATCCTTCAACCCCCCACCCAAGTTGTGGACGACCTCTAATTTTCTCCTTTTTCCATGTTCAGGAACTTGTCAACTCCCTTCTCAGACATGAAGGACCTCATGTTGAGGGACCTGGACGAGCTGTTCCTCGCTTCAGATTGCCGCCAATTCAACCGCACTGAATCGCTCCGGTAGGTCCTGCGGAGGAAGTCGTGGATACACCTCAGCTGTTAGTTTCGAGCAGTGATTCTCAGTCTTGGCCACTTCACACGGGCGGACTTCAACTCCCAGAATTTCACATGTTGAGAAACACTGGTTTAGAGGCTTGCAGGTCGATAAGATAATCCTCCATCGCTTCCTCTCCCACCTCCAGGTTGGCAGATGAGCTCAGTGGCTGGGTCCGGCGACACCAGATCAACCGGCGGAAACCTTTACAAACTCGCAAAGCAGCTCAGAGCAGCCAGGTGGGACAGGACAACGTCTTGAGGGGAAGGAAAAAGGGCACTGAGCAGGACTCCCAAAAGCTGAGCAAGGAGTATCCGGTAGCTTGTGAATAAGAAAAAAAAAAGGAGGGGTAATTAAAATTTAAGACATCCTGGTGCCTGTCCTAGGCACCTCTCCCATCCTTATCTACAAACCATGTCTTTGGGATTTCAGGAGAAGCCACAAAAGAAGTCTCCGAGCCCTTCCCACTATGTTCCAGCCAGTCCCCCCAAATACCCCGAGGGGTAAGTTGCTCTTGTGGCAAATTCTCTTGCCTTCTCTCTGAGGATTTTGCCTAGAGTTTTCATCCCAAAGGGAAGATTGTAGTTTCTTCTACTCTTTGCTGACCACTTGTGGGTTTTCCTCTCGTTTTATGTTGAAAGCGGTAAGATTCCTTACAGGAGTATCCAAGCTGCTCGTTCCACTCGGATGTGTAGCAGAGAAAATTACTGCGGTGATCCGTAGTGCGGGAGATCCTAACTCTCTTTTTCCAGTTATTTCAAGGAGGGCATAATTATCGTTCCCGCTTAGTTGGCCTCCTGAACCTTTCTTGAGACAGCTGCCAGTATGAAATAGAGTTGGAAGGGACCTTGGATGACTTTTAGTCCAACTCCCTGCACAGGCAGGAAACCCTAGAGAAATGATTGTCCAATCTCTTCCTAAAAACTTCCAGTGTTGGAGCACACATAACTTCTTGAGGTAAATTGTTCCACTGATTAATTGTTCTCATTGTCGGGAAATTTCTCCTTAGTTCTATGTTGCTTCTCTCCTTGATTAGTTTCCACCCATTGCTTCTTGTCCTGCCGTCAGATGCTTTGGAGAATAGCTTGGAGAATAGCTCCTCTTCTTTATGGCAAATAGAAACATGGAAGAGACAAATAGTTGTCAAGTGCAGAAAATCAGGAATCCTGCCTCCAATTCAAAGAAATATATAGGTTTATTACAAGGTTAAGCTCTCTACAAGAACCTGAACTACTAAAGCAAAGCAAATTAGTGGTAGAGAAAAGAGTCAATGGAATTCAAGTGGGGTGGATTTAGATCTCTTGTGGGCATAAAGGGACTCGAGACTTATGACGTGTTTGACCCCTTCCTCCGCCTTAGCCTGATCATCATCTACAATAATTGTTGCTCTCTTTTCTAAGCTATGTATCACTGAGCCCCCTTTTTTCTCTCTCCATCTCCATTTCAGACTCCAATGTGGTACCCTACGTGCTTTGTGTCAGGATAGGGAAAGAAATGCTTTGTTTCTTGTTTTTTTCCTCTCCTCTTAGGGATTCTCTGAGACAGTTACAGGTGTACCATCATCCCGATCATACAGAGCATGACTTCATGGATGCCATTGACCGCCGAGAGGATACTTTTTACGTTGTGTCCTTCCGCAGGGTGAGTGAAGAGCTGTCTGCATTCCTTCAGCCTCCCAAATAAACCAGTCCAGGAAACCAAGGATGAACTAATTCTACTTAATTGCATAGCTGCATTAACCGAATCCTGAGCAAGCATGAACTTACAAATCCCCAGCTGTCTTTTTTTCACTGCTTGATTGGGTTTCTGTTCAAGTTTCTTTCTCTGCCCCTTTTTCAGTTGTGGGCTTCCCCCATTTTTATCTGATCATTCTCTAGGCCAGAGGTCTCCAAACTTAACTACTTTAAGGCTTGTGGACTTCAACTCCCAGGATTCCCTGGCCAGCATGGGAATTCTGGGAGTTAAAGTCCACAAGTCTTAAAATTGCCCTATTTGGAGACTCCCTGCTTCTAGGCAGCATCTCCTCCCTTCATTTCTCAAGGTTATTCCCACATAACCGTTACAGCAGTTGCTGTTGAACTGCAGAGAAAGCTTTGTAAACAGTAGTTATTTTATTAAGTTTAGGAGGTGATTTTATGAAGGCCAAGCCAGTGTGTTTGGGAGTCCAGCTTTTGCTAAAACTCTTGCGACGAAAAATTAAGATAGCAAGATAGGAAACTTTCACATACTGAAGAGAAAGGCCGAAATTCTTGTGCTGAAAAACAGGCAACGGGAAGAATGCAGAGGGAGAGAAGCAAATAGGGAATTCCTTTTGAAGTGTGAGAATATGCCGATGTCTCTGTCTCTTAGGTAGAAAATAAATTATAGCTCCTTTAGAAAGCCAAGAACTTAAATGAAGGAAAGTGAGGCAAGCCTGTCGGGAAATTTGGAGTCTCCAATGAGAAGCGGTGGTTCCTCTTAAGAAAATCTACTCTGTTTAACAGTGAAAATTCTGGGTTATACAGTATATCGTTAAGGTCCTTCTCTCCTCTTCTTGCTGGAAGTGGCAGGTGTGGTTCCAGTCTCTGGGAACCACTCCAATTATCTACTCGTGCCGAGGGAAGTTTCAATTTGAAAAGCTCTCTGGTGCCAGGAGACCAATGCTGCTGGGTCAGTCATAGAGCTCACACGACGGGGTGGAGTCAGGAGCTGAACTGGGGAGAAGAGCGTAGTTAAGAGATTGGCTACCCTGGAATCCCCGAAGGGGAGGAAGTGACAGGGAATCCTGTAAATCAGAGGTCTCCAAACTTGGCAACTTGAAGACTTGCTGGCTGGAGAATTCTGGGAGTTGAAGTCCACAAGTCTTCAAGTTTGCCAAGTTTGGGGGCCCCTGCCATAAACCCTGGAGTGCTTATCTAGTTCTACTAGAGAGGGCAGTTCATCTTGTGAGATTCCTGTAAACAGACGAATAGCAATAAACACACTGCCCGGATCAATTATCTATCTGGTTCCTTACCTCAGGGGTCACCCAATTGTGTTCCCCAAAGTAGAGAGTGCGAGGCGTGCGGTGTGTGGCGTGCCAGAAACCAGTCCAGGCAAACATACCAAAAGTCCCATCCGCAGGATGTAGGCAGCATGCGAAACCACACCTCCCCACCAGTCTGGTTCCACGGAAAAACCTCTCTCCACGGAACCGGTCCTTGGTACCCCAAAAGTGTCATTGCTGCCTTACCTGACACAGGTCTCCTTTTCTTCTTAGGACCACCTGCTGCTGCCTGCCATCAGCCACAACAAGACCTCTCGCCCTAAAATGTCCCTGGTGATGCCGGCCATGGCTCTGAACGGTAAAAGAGACCGAACCTCTCGGGGAGAGGCTGGGCTGCGGCCGCCTTCCTTCCAAAAGTAAGGCTGCATTTCAACGTCTCTTTTTTCTTTTCTTTTTCTCCAGAGAGCCTCTATGGCTCCTCCCTGGGCTACGAAGTCATGATGCAGGTCGACTGCGAGGTCATGGACACCCGCGTTATCCACATCAAGAGCTCCACGGTGCCCCCTTTCCTGAGACGCCAAGGCACCACCCCATCCGACAACCGCACCCAGCCGTCCCCTCCGGCCTTTTCTGGGAAACCCCCCCGCACAACGTTGCGGTCTCATCGCTCCACTCTGTCCACGGCACGGCGGCATTCCCCTCGCACCCTCTACTTTGGGGAACACGGAGGGGGCTAGCGGGAAATCTGGAAAAGGTGGAGAAGACATTCCTGGAAGTGACATTCTTCCAACCAGGGACTTGGATGTCCCTCCCGCCCCCCCCGCTCCTCGGGGCCACCCCTGCCCGAAAGGCGGATGGGTATACCGTACGCTGGTTGGGCAGATCTGGGGGCCTTTACTCTCCTCTCTCCCACCCCTCAAGCCTCTTAAAAAGTTCCTTGGCCCACGCCCAACTGCCGCTTCCAAGAAGGCTTCATGGAGTTTTCTCCCACAAGGAGCGGGTCGCGTGGTGAGCTGCTGCTGCTGCTGTGGGGCCCGGGGCCCGAGCATTGCCCCAAAGAAACCTCTGGCTCATCTCCTTGGGGTGGGGGGAGGCCAAGAGAGATTGCTGGGTGAAATAAGGGAAGGACACAAGAGGTGTCCACAACTACTGTCTGCGAGAGCTGGGAAGCGTGAAGAGTGTAAAGAAGGATGAATGTTATGTCTTTTCCCCAAAAGAGGGAGAGACCGAAAGATGAGAGAGTGTGAGTGGGTTGAGTGTGTGTGTTGAAGTGTGTATGCTGTCCTCTTCAAAATTGCTCTGGTGGCACTTAGGCCTGCTGTCCTGGGTCCTTTTTTGTGTGTGTGTTTGTATTTTCCCTAATTGTGGTTTTTTTTTTTTTTTAAATAAAGAATAGCTACAAACAAACTTCATACTTAACTCCTCATTTTTTGTTCTAATGTCAAAACAGAATAACCCACCAGCAAAACAACACAAACCCAAAAAAAGCAAAGTGTTGCGTTTGGTGTATTTGCAGGTGGGTATTTTGTTTTGTTTTGTTGCTGTGAATCAGCCCTGCAATAATACACGTGCAGTAAATATTTGTTGGAACAGCCGATAAATATATTCTGGTTTAAGACTGAGCTCCAGTTTCAATATTTCTCCTGGGAAATCCTGCATGTTTTTACATCCTGACTCAGGTGCTTTAACACATTTCAAACCTTAAATATTCAGAAAACATTTTTCTGGTCAAAATCAGAAGCTATTTTAACTGTACCCGTTATTGAGAATATGTAGCTCCATTGATTTTTTTTTTTTTCTCCTCAGTGTAAAGTTATAAGCAGGCTTTGGGATTTTGCTGGTGAAATAGAAGATAGATGGTGCTAGAAGGAAAAGTGGAACAAACTGTCTAAAAATGTGGAGTGTTTGACAGGTTTTAGACAAAATTTCTTTGTCAAGAGCAATGAAATGGAGATGGAGAAAGAGATTGGGGGGATATCCTGTGCACTAATGAAGCTGGATACATGTATACCGTATGCACAGACATGTACTGTATTTCACAATGCAGGTAGTCCTCAACTTTAACAACCATTCATTTACTGACCAAAGTTATAAAGACATGGAAAAAAGTGACTACTCTTATAATTGTAGTATCCCTGTGGTCATGTTATCAAAATTTGGGCACTTGGTGACTGGCATGTATTTTACAAAGGCTGTTGCAGTGTTGTGCATTTGCCAATTGCACTTCCCGATCAGCTTCCAACAAGGAAAGTCAGTGGAGGAATCTGGATTTTCTTAAAGGCTGCAGTGATTCACTTAACAAAAATCATAAAAGAGGGTGTGTCTCACTTAACAACCTGGCTTAATGGAAATTCTGATCCTAATTATGATTGTAAATTGGAGACTTACCTGTATATACAAACTACCAGCCTTTAAACCATTTATTAGAAAAATGGGAAATCAACTGCATAACCCAGGTAAAGAATTTGAATATTATAGTTGGCAAAATGTTCAAATACAGGTAGTCCTCGACTTGCAACATTTCGTGTAGTGAATGCTTAAGTTACAACAGCACTGAAAAAAAGTGACTTATGGCCATTTTTCACACTCATGACCGTTGTAGCATCCCCATGGTCATGTGATCAAAATTCATCTGCTTGGCAACGGACTCATTTATGACCTTTGCAGTGTCATGGGGTCATGTGATTATAAGCTTTTGTGACCTAACAAGCCAAGTCAATGGGGAAATGGGCATTGGTATAATTACCGGAGAACGCCCTTTCTATCTACGCTGCAAGAGAGTCCAGGAATGGGTTAAGCTCCTCCTCCTGATGTCATAGAGCTGAGTCTGCCACTATAAAAGGCCCACCCCATCTTTTAGGCGAGGATACTTGACAGATATAACGTGTCTCTGGAAGATAAACAAAATTGGCATTGGTATAATTACCGGAGAACGTCCTTTCTATCTACGCTGCAAGAGAGTCCAGGAATAGGTTCAAAATTCATCTGCTTGGCAACTGACTTATTTATGACCTTTGCAGTGTCATGAGGTCATGTGATTAGCTTTTGTAACCTAACAAGCCAAGTCAATGGGGAAACCAGGTTCACTTAACAACTGTGTCACTAACTTAACCACTGCAATGACACACTTAACAGCTGGAAATAATTTGGGACAAACCTTAGCAATTAGCAACCTACATTCTGGGCTCAATTGTGGTTGTTAAGTAGAGGACTACCTGTATAGAAAGATTTAGAGTGTGTGGAAATGGATAAATTAACTATGGAATTAAAAGGGAAAACAGACACAGAATTCAACGCAGTATGGGAAACATGGTTTATTTGGGTAGATAATAGATATAAAAATAGAAAATGTAAATGATGTATATAATAAATAAGAGGGTATGAAAGTATTATGCATTGTAAGTTTGGATAGAACACATAAATGTATATATAATGTCACAGCGCTGTTTATGTATAAATGGGAAAAATCAATAAAGCATTATTTTTTTAAAAAGACGATTTGGAAACAATTTGGCTTGTAGTAATGTGCATTTTCTCAGAATCAGGACAAATGTACACTAGCCAATTCTATTGTGGGAAATTCTTTTGGGGTTTTTGGGAATTTCAAGATGAGGATTACACAGTTTGGTATCTATGGAGCTTCTCAGTCATCCACGTCATGGTTATCCCAAATGTGCCTTTTCAAGAGGCAACTGGACTTTCTGGTTTTTCTTCAAAAACCTTTGGCTTCTCATCCCAGAAGCTTCTTCAGCTCTGACTGGATCAGAATCAGAATAGAGCTGGAAGGGACCTTGGAGGTCTTCTAGTCCAGCCCCCTGCTCAAGCAGGAGACCCTATACCGTTTCAGACAAATGACTGCCCAGTCTCTTCTTAAAAACCTCCAGTGATGGAGCACCCACAACTTCTGAAGGCAAAGCCGTTCCACTGGTTAATTCTCCTCACCCTTAGGAAAGTTTCTCCTTAGTTTTAGATTGCTTCTCTCCTTGATCAGTTTCCATCCATTGTTTCTTGTCCTGCCTTCAGGTGCTTTGGAAAATAATTCAATTCCCTGTTTTCGATGGTGGAGAAGGAGTGTAAATCCTTCCATTCCCCACTCTTCTGTCAGAGCTGAAGAAGCTGCTTGGAAGAGAAGAGAAACGTCTTCAAAGAAAAACCAGAAAGTCCAGTTGCCTCTGGGGGGGGGGGGAAGCATCTTTGGGGGGGACGACACAAGTTTGATCATCGGAAATTCAACGCTCAGTTGCGGATCGTCACGGGGTTAATATAAGGTCGGCGACTGTCATTTGGTTGTGGCTTAGCTCTAGGCTACCAGATAAAATATCATCGCTGATGCGTAAAATGGGGGAGGTGGTTGGGTGGGACGACTACAGTTCCCAGAATCCCGCGTGTAACGGTGTATGTGCGTGGGTTGGATTTTGGCCGGCCATCAAAACACCGGGAAGGAGGAGGAGGAGGACTACACGTCCCGGCAGTCAGATGGCTCCTTGGACGCTCCCGAGCCAGCCGATCTGGCGGCTGAGATTGCGCGGTCGGCCATGGAGGAGGCGCGGATCTCCGCGGCGGGGCTGACGGAGGAATCGCCCTGAAGAGGGTCGAAGCGGTGGGAAGCCCCTCCCGGTGCGGGGAGGGGGGAAGCCGCCGTGGTGCTGTAGGTTTGATGCAGGTGAGGGTCGGCGTCGGCGGGATCGAGGGATCGGGGATCCCTTGCTAGAAGGCGGGGGGGCGGCATCCCTTTGTCTGGGCTTTTCTGTGCGGTCCGAGCCCTCGGAGGGAGGCAGAAGACCGAAAGGGGAAGCGAGCGAGCGAGGGGCTCCGGAGATTTGGGGGGTGGGGTGGGTGGACCCCTTTGTTTTCCGCCATGGGGAGAACCGGGCGGGGGTGGGTGGCGATCCGTGGGGATCCAAGCTAGGAGCTCTTTGGTTGCAAGAGGATCGTCCGGTCGTCCGACCCGCGGGATTGGCGGCGTCCCTCCAGGCTGCAAAGTTGCTCTTTTAGGGGAGGTTGACGGATTGACAAACCCGAAGGCCTGTCCGTTTTGAAGTGGGGGTGGGTGGGTGCTGAAGGGGGTCCCTGGGTTGGCGAGGAAGAATAAATGCAACCCGGGGCCATTTTCAAGAAAGGAATTCTGTACATTTGTGATTCTTGTTTCACTCAAGGGCACCGTGAGTGGAAGGAAGATCGTTAAATGTGGTGAACCGAGTTGCAGGCAGCTCAACTTTGGGAAGGGATAAAGGAAATCAAAGCCAAGGCCTTAAGTTTTGCACTTCTGAATACCCTGATCCAAAAGGGAAGTTTTTTTATTTGCATTAAACCGATGTCAAGCCGGTATGCATCTTTTGCATTGTCCTGGAACAAGCTAAGGTTTAGCATAGGGAGCCAATTGTATTTTATTATTATTTTTTAAAATATTTTTATTGAACTTTTTCCCATTTAAAAAAACAACACATAAAACAACAACACATATAAAAACAACATATTTACAGTCTTTGCATCAACATTTCCATTTAAGTCAATATATATATATATATATATATATATATTATTCTTTTTATTACTGCAATCTAACCAGTGGCACCATTTTCCCCATATCATATAGTGTTCCATGTCTTTTCTATCTTGCAATTCTAGTGTGAATTTGACCATTTCTGCACATTTTATCTGTGGAAATACTATCCAGTTTCCAACTTTGTACATCAGTTATTCTTGCTGCTGTTAGTACATGTATTATGATATATTTAATTTCTTTCTTAAATACCCCTCTGATTATCCCTAAAAGAAACATTTCAGGCCTAAGTTCTATTTGGAGACCAGTAATTTCTTGCAACCATTTCCTTATTTTATTCCAATATTTTTTTACTTTGGGGCAGGACCACCACACGTGAAAGAAGATACCTTGCTTACTTTTACATTTCCAACATTCTGGGTTTATGTTAGGGTATATTTTAGCCAGTCTTGCTGGTGCTAGATGGCAATGGTAAAACATTTTATAAAGGTTTTCTTTCTAGGCAGCAGCCATTTTTAATTTATAGTTTTTGTTCCACAGTTTTTCTTATTCCTCTTTGTATGTTATGACTGAAATTCCTTGCCCAGGCTATCATTGTTCCTTTGACTACTTCTTCCCTATAAAATTTAAGTAGGTAATTATATATTTTAGTTATGAATTTTTCTTCTGGTCCTGGTAAATTTTTGTCAATTTGTTGTTCTTTATCTATCCCAAATTCCTCTTGGTCTTTTTTTTTTGTATCTTGTCTGCAATTGTAGATAGGTCCACCAATCTATAATTATTCCCTCTTCTCTCAGTTCTTGGTTCATCTTCAATCTTCCTTGGTTATCTAGCAGTTGGTTGTATCTAATAATTTTGGTCATATCTAATGCATTTGGATAAATCATTGCTTCCATTATAGAAAGCCAACCTGGTATTTTTCTGTAGTGTTTTTTTTTTAATAATGCATTCCTAATTAAATGCTTTTGGAAGTGTGAATGTGTCTTGTTCTTTTTTTCCCATAAAAAGGTGTGCCATCCTATTTGTAAGTCTTGTCCTTAGTATTCTCTTGTTATTTAGGGATATCCAGTCTTTAATCCATGCGAGTGCTGTTGCGTGATAATATAATTCCCAGTCAGGGAGTCCGAAGCCACCTCTACTTCTACTGTCCTGTAGTAATTTTAGCCTTATTTGGGGCGTCTTCCCTGCCCATACAAATTTGGTTATCACCTTATTCAATTCCCCCCACAAAATTTTTTGTCTAATTTTATCGGAATCGTCTGGAATAAATACAACTATCTTGGTTTTTTTAATTGAAGCCATTTTCCCAACTAAAGATAGTTGTATTTTTTCCCATGTTTCCAAATCTTTCTTTGTCTGATTCATTAGTTTATTGTAATTATCTTCCTTTACTGTTGAACATCTTGCTGACAGCCAGATTCCCATATATTTAATTTTGTTTGTAATTTGCAATTCTGTTTCCTTTTCTATTCTCTTTTCTGATTTTTCTGTAAGATTTTTAACTAATATTTTGGTTTTGTTCATTTTAAGGCCTGTCACTTCACCAAATTCTTCTATTTCTTTTAGTAATATTGTCCCCACGTCAATTGGATTTTCTATATATAAAGAATACCAGATCATCCATCAATGCTTGTGATTTGTACTCTTCTTTTTTTAATCTTGATTCCTCTATTTTATTTATTGTGCAGGTAGTCCACTGACTTTGCTTGTCAGAAGATCGCAAAATATGATCACGTGACTCCTGGGATGTCATAAATATGAACCAGTTGTCGAGCATCTAAATATAGATCACATGGTGGGAATGCTGCAGTGGTCATAAGTGTTTAAAACGGTCATAAGCCCCACATTTTTTTCAGTGCCATTGCAACTTTGAATTTACCACTGGTTAATTATTCTCACTTTTAGGAAGTTTCTCCTTAATTCGAGGTTGCTTCTTTCCTTGGTTGGTTTCCATCCATTGTTTTTTGTCTTGCCTTCTGGTGCTTTGGAAAATATGTTGATTCCCTTCTTCTTTGTGGCAGCCTCTCAAATACTAGAATACTGCTATCATGTTCTTTTCTCTAGACTAGCCAAACCCAAATCCTACAACCATTCTTCATATGTTTTTGTCTCCAGGCCTTTAATCATCTTAGTTGTTCTTCTTTGCTTTTTCCAGAGTCTTAACAACTTTTTCTGTAATGTGGTGACTAAAACTGGAAACAATATTCCAGGCGTGGCCTTACTAAGGCTTTATAAAGCAGTACTAATACTTCACGTGATTTTGATTCTATGCCTCTCTTTATACAAGCGAGGATTGCATTTTTGACTGCTGCCACACACTGTTGGCTCATATTTAAGCGATTGTCCACTAGGACTCCGAGGTCCCTTTACCAGGCACTGGCCCAGTTTGGAGAGACAAGGAGGCTGAATCCATTTTCTTTGTCCTTTCAGAGGTTGGTGTCATTTAAAGATGTGGCCGTATATTTCACCGAGAGCCAGGGGGCTCTACTGGATCCCACCCAGAGAGCCTTATACAGAGAAGTCATGGTGGAGAATTACGAAAATGTGGCCTCCTTAGGTACGAGTCTTCCGCCTTTCTTTCAGCTAAACGGATATTAAAGGGCTGTGATCAATCTCCACTTCTCCCTTGTATTTTCAGGACAGTGATTTTTAATTTGATTTTCTGTCAAGGGTTTCCTGTGCCGAAGCCAAATCTCATCTCTCGTCTGGAACGAGGAGAACCACCTTGGTTGTTAGATTCTCAAGGGTTGGATGCCAACAGCTCAGGTGAGAGATGAAAAAAATATCATCATCATCACCATCATTTAACGACCCCATAATCCCTTGCAGGGTGGGGTCTGGGCAATTGAATGGAGCTAGCAGAGCATTTAAGAGGTGGATGCCCTTCCGGTCACCAACGTGTAGCTTTGTTCAGCAAATATATTGTGCCTAGAATGTGGAATATGTGCCTCTACCTAGGATCGAACTCACAGCCTCCTCAAGTGAATTATATTAATGCAAAACCAGAACTGAAAATCGCATGCCAAACCCCACCCCAAGTCTAACTTTTCCCTCTCTTAGATACCTCCCATTGCTGCCTCCCCAATGTCCAATCAAATTAAGATATGTTTTTAGAACGGTCACTTCAAGTGTGGTTTGGTATACAGCTGAGTTCCATTCCCAGCAGGCTGACTTTGAAGCCGCGTACGGTCAACTTTTCGTTTCCCTTGAATCCTTCCCCCTCCAATCCACTCCCCCTAGAGTTCATGGCAGACTGGCACCAAGCGGTATCACAATGCAAGGGTGAGGTGGCAGTTGACCCCTGGATTCTAGTCTGGTTCCTTAACCACTAGACCAAACTGGCTCTCATACTGATACCATTACATCTTTTGTCTTTCAATCTGCAAATTTAATGAGTATCCCACATGGTAAGATTTTTCTACATGCTGCCCATGAATTATTCTGCAGGTTTCTTGAATTTGTTACAATCCATCCTTGTTTAAGATCCAGATATTATTTATTTGAGTACATGTTCCTTTTCTCTTTTTAAACCTTCTATGCCCAGATTGTCTGATTTCTCTCTAACCTTGGTTTCAGCACAATTCTGTTTTCGTTATGTGTAATAGAGCCACCATTTCCTTTTCTTTCTGACTTTATTCCAAGAATAATTTTTGGAATATATTTAATAGGCTTATCCTGCCATTCTAGCTTAAGGGCTGTACTGTAGTATATTTATCATTGGAATTAACCTTAAACAATGTTTTAACACACACACACACACATAAACACACGACTTCTATATTGTATTGTTGAAACAAGTTCTATTCTGAATGTTTACATTTTAAATCATGTTTGTTGAAACTTAGTTCACATGCAAATAAATATCTCATTTGTGATAGATAGAGGAAGTACCTTCTCTTGATGGCTACTGGCTTTCTCCCCTTTTCTTATCATTTTTTAAAAATTCTGTTAGTTATTTTTAACGAATAAGAATTTTATCCCTAATTTTCATCAAACATATTTAGAACATATTATGATGTTAAACATAAAATGAATTCAATGCCACAAATTTCTTTAGAATCACAGGCGATGCAATATAAAGAAATTGTGTAAAACACCGTAAGTTTTATAATAAACTCTGAATAAAGCAAATATTTAGGCTATTCAGTTTTATAATAAACTTCAGTCTTTTCTGTTGGAATTAACTGTAATAGTGCCAATTACGAATGAACACTAAACTATACTAGTCCAAACAAATCTAAAAATGAATATAAGAATTAAAGTGCAAAAAAATCAGTGAAATTAGAAAAGGTCCAAAATAAAGTAAAACTAAGGACAGCCGTAATAGAAGTAAAGTTTATCTGTGAAGTTCAATTCATTTCATTAATATCTTCTAATTAATTGATTATGTGCCACAAGGTCCATGTTGACCCTAAATGACCACATAGATCCCCCCCCCCCCTCCCGCCTTCGCGAAATGGCTTCAAATAATTATTCCTTATTTAGGAGCTCCCTCTTATGGTAACAAGTATAATATCTTCATAGAATTTGACTGGACAAAATTAACTTGCCATGCTGGAAAAATGGAGTTAGACATAATTAATTAATATGTAAAAGCAGTAAAATGAGTAAATTAATATGTAGCAATTAATATGTAGAAGCAGCAAAATGAGCTCAAATGAAGCTAGCAGAATAACTCTATGCTCAATTACCCTCAATAGCAATAGGACTTAGACTTATATACCGCTTTATAGTGCTTTACAGCCCTCTCTAAGTGGTTTACAGACTCAGCCTATTGCCCCCAACAATCTCAAGCTAGGAACAATCAGGTGTAATTTGCATACTTAGCGGTATTTAAAATCAGAAAAAAGGAAAATATTATGGCTAATTGATGCAACCATTGCTAATCAATCACAATTTCTCACTTGGGTTTCTAGCATAAGCATAAGAAATTCAGTTTCTGTTCAAAATATCCCCTGAGTTGTACAGACAGTTTTGTGCCACAAAAAGCCAAATTAAACAGCAAGGAAGGAAAATTGAACATTGTCAAATTATAGAGTCCATTAGCTCATTCTAGAGTGTAAATCATAAATCTCAAACCAGTAAATTCCAAAGTTATGGGGAAAAAACATGAAATGTAGAAGCAGATTACAATACAGCTAAGAAAATATAATAACCTAGGAAAAAAGATAATAAAAGCTTGAACGTTTTAGTTTGGTTGGCTCTTGTTAATCTGAAATCAGCTGAAATTTCTGAAGAGGCATAACTCCATTAAATTTTCTTGTTTCCGGACTGCTCTTAATCAATAAACATGTCCTTTAGCCTCTAATTCTTGACTCTTGCTTAAAAACACACAACTGATTATAGGCAATCTTAGACTTACCACACTAGGGACCAGAACATTCATAGTCATCACGTGACAATTATACAATTATTTTTGCCACAGTTGTTAAAGAAACCACTGCAGACCATAAGTGAATCAGTCAATTAACTATGCTATTAAACTTCTGGCCAAGGTTTATACGATATTGACAAGGCCTTCAGTGACAAGGCCTTTATGATTAAAGGCCTTCAAGGATTGATTTATTTTTGAGATTTATAAAGCTACACAGATCAAACAATGAGGCTCTGGGTTGTGTAAAGTCCGGGAAAAAAAACTCAAACCCACTCGGTGTGTGTGTGTGTGTGTGTGTGTACACATAGATATATATATGTTTTCTTATGTTTTCACGGGTATTTATATGTATGGTATTTAGGTTTCTTCGGGTATTTTCCCACATTTTAATAGTTGTACTTTTAAAGTTATAGCGACGTTTCGGCAGAATCTCATCTGCCATCCTCAGTCTTTAAAAGCACAACTATTAAAACATGGGAATATATATATATATATATATATATATATATATATAAATGTTTATTACAAAATATCAGTATGAATTTGGCTATTGCTTTCCTATAGATAGATAAATAACTAAATGCTCATTCAGGAATTCCTAAAAATGTGTTGTCCCTTCGATTTTCAAGATTTGTTTCTCTCTCCCCAGGGGCATTGAGGAAAAAGAATTCCTGTCGTAAGTGTGGGAAATGCTTCGTTCAGAAATTGGATCTTGCTATGCACCGACTGGTTCACAAGGGAGAGAAACCTTTTAAATGCCTAGAATGCTCCAAATATTTTGTTCATCACTCAGAGCTCGTGAAACACCAGCGCGTCCACACAGGAGAGAGACCCTTTAAATGCTTCGAGTGTGGAAAGGGTTTTTCGCGGCAGTCCGTGCTTGCCAACCATCACCGGATCCACACAGGAGAAAAACCTTACGAGTGCCTGGAGTGTGCAAAACGTTTTGCTCAGAGGTCACAACTCATCCGACACCAAAGGGTCCACACGGGAGAGAAACCTTATAAATGTCTGGAGTGCGGGAAGTGTTTTGCCCGTCACTCGGTTCTCATCAATCACCAGAGAGTCCACACTGGAGAAAAACCGTACAAATGCTTACAGTGTACCAAATGTTTTGCCCGTCAGTCTGTCCTGGTGAGCCATCAAAGAGTCCACACTGGAGAGAAGCCCTACATGTGTCAGGAGTGCGGCAAACGCTTTGCTCATCAGTCAAACCTTGTCAACCACCAGAGAATTCACACGGGGGAGAAACCTTATAAATGCTTGAACTGTGGGAAAGGTTTCGCCCAACAATCCGATCTCGTGAAACACAGGAGAATCCACACAGGGGAGAAGCCTTACAAATGCCCACACTGTGGGAAGTCTTTCGCGATCCATTCAGAGGTCGTGACTCACCAGAGGGTCCACACAGGGGAGAAGCCCCACAAATGCCCGTGTGGGAAGTGTTTTGCTCAGCGTTCGGCTCTCGTGAGTCACCAACGTGTCCACACGGGAGAAAAACCGTACAAGTGCCTGGCGTGTAAGAGATGTTTCGCTCAGCTCTCCAATCTTGTGAAACACCAGCGGATCCACACAGGAGAGAAACCCTATGAATGCTTAGAGTGTGGGAAATGTTTTAGGCGGCGTTCCCATCTCAAGGTCCACCATGGAGTTCATTTGAGGAGTTAGACCCGGTGATGACGACCTTAAACGGGACGACAGCTTTGAAGGCCAAGGAAATGTTATTCAGTATAGTTCGGCCAGTGGTGGGATTCAAAAATTTTTTACCACCGCTTCTATGGACGTGTCTTGGCATGGTGTGGCTTGGTGGGCATGGCAGGGGAAGGATACTTCAAAATCTCCATTCCCTCCCCACCCCACTAACCTGCTTTCCAGCTCTGTTCTCCTGTGCAGGGCAACAAAAGAAGACCCAGCCGATCAGCAGAGGCAGAGAATAGATGGAGGCGAGGCCAGTCAGAATTGGTATTTGTCGGTTCTCCAAACTACTCAAAATTTCCGCTACCGGTTCTCCAGAACTGGTCAGAACCTGCTGAATACCACCTCTGAGTTCGGTGGACTCAAATGGAATACATTCTGAATAATTTACATGTAGTTTTTTTTTAAAAAAGGTTCTTGAAAATAACACTTCGTTGATGCCGATGGAGGAAGACAGATATACTGATGACACAAGTAATGTTGAATTCAAATGCACAACTAAATCGACTGAGGACAGTTTTAATGTCAGTTGCACATGGTGCTCTAGTGGCTCAGTGGTTAAAGTGCAGTATCGTAGGCTATCACTGCCCACAGCCACGAGTTCGATCCTGATGGAGCTCAAGGTTGACTCAGCTTTCCATCCTTTTGATGTCAGTAAAATGAGGAGTGAAATTGTTGGGGCCAATAATGCAAATAATGCTTACATTGTAAATCACCCAGAGGGTGCTATATCACAGAGTTCCCCAATCTTTCTGGGTTGATGGCCTGGAGGGAGGGAGGGGCAGGCGCCTTTACCCATGCATGTGCACAAGCAAACGGGGCTGTCACAGCGATGGTGGCACCTATGTGGCACTCGCAACGAAGCTAGCATGAGTGGGCAGATGTGCATGTGTACAAATGCCCACAATGGCCAGACACTCACATAGCCCTGTGTCCAATAGGACACCGTCCGGTAGTGGGCTGCAGCCCACAGATTGGGGATTCCTGTATATGAGATGAAACTATGACACGTGCCACAGGTGGCACGCAGAGCCATTTGTGCCGGCATGTGAGCTGCAGGCAAACTTACCTCACTGTGCGTGCGCGTGCCTCACAGATGATTTTCGGGCAGTTTGAGGCCTTTTTCGGCTTCCCAGAGGCTTGAGGAAGGCTTCTGCAGGCTTTACAGGCCAAAAACTAGGCCCATTTCATCACTTCCTGTTTTTCCGAAAATACAGGTGGTGACGAAACGGGCCTAGTTTTTGGCCTGCAGAAGCCTTCCTCAAGCCTCTGGGAGGCTGAAAAGACCTCAAACTGACCGAAAATCAGCTATGAAGTGCAGTGCAGGTAAGGGGGCGACGGGGGGTGGGTGGGGATTGCGCGTGCATGTGTAAGGGAGCGTGGGGGGGGCATGCATTGCCTTCTGGGTGCTGGCACATAAGTGTGCAAGCCGTGCACCATTTTTGGCACAGGAGCCCAAAAAGGTTAGCCACCGCTGGACTAAATGCTACTGCTGGTACTATGTAGAGCAATTGGTTCAGTTGTTCATGTTGTATCTCCCACAACGTTTTGGGTTCATCAGTTTGCCCATTGTTTATCTTTCATCAGAACAACCTCCCAAGTGTTTCCAAACAACAGCAACCTAGCCACAGAGACGAGTGTCAATACTTGAGTGGGCTCTATTGAAGTGGTGTTTTCGATGGCTTTTTTCCTGGTTGTCACTGCACCTTGTCAACGAAATTAAATACCATCTTCAGTGCATGACAACAAGATAAACACAAACACACATCCTTCACATTCCATACAATTGAATTGAAAACCCCTGATATTGCATTAATATTGCACTATACAGTAGAATTCAACAGAGTTATTACCCTGGGATGGAAGCTGTTTTTCAGCCTAGTTGTCCTTGTTTTTATTGTCCTGTACCGTCTGCCAGATGGTAATAGTTCAAAAAAAGGGTGCCCAGGATGAGATGGATTTTTAAGAACGTTTTGCACTTCCTTAAGGCAGCGGAAGCTATAAAGCTCTTCCAAAGAGAAAAGAGGTCAACCAATGACCCTCCGGGCAATGGCGCCAACCCTCTGGAGCGCTGTCCTATCTGCCCCTGTGCAATTGGCAAACCATACACAGGGGCATTAAGTTAAGATATTCTCTATGGTGCATGGAGGAGGATGCCTCGTTGCTCTAATGATACTCATGATTGCTAGTCTAAAGTGGTATAGAGGGGTAAAATATAATGCCGTATTCATCCTGTAACTTTCCGATGTGATAAGTGCAGTTCCCAGGATGCCCCAGTTAGCATGCCCCCCAATTTTTAAGTGTTATGCCTCCGCATAAACTTTGCATATGTAATTATGTATTTTTATTGCTATTGTTGTTCTTTAATGTATCTTGGGCTCCACTTAGTGGCCAAACATGTATCTTTATTGGGACCCAGCCCTTTAAGGGTCATCTTCCCAGCATCCCTCACTCCCAAAAATGCATCCTTGGGGATGCTGGACTCCTTTTACTTTAGGATTTGGAAGAAGCAGAAGCACCAGGAAGAATCCAACTGGGGCACATGTTCACCTGAGGACAAAAATCCGCATCATATGCACATGGCATTGCTGTTTCATCGTCCTGTTCCTTTAATAAATCATCCAGACCAAGAGTTCTTCAAATTTGGCAAATTTAAGACTTGTGGACTTCAACTCCCAGAATTCCTGAGCTAACATGACTGGAGGAGGAATTCTGGGAGTTGAAGTCCACAAGTCTTAAAGCTTTCAAGTTTGAAGAGCTCTGCTTTAGAGCAGTGTTTTTCAAACTTGGCAATTGGAAGACTTGAATTCTGAAAATACCTGGTGCAAGTTTTAAGAATTGGTACTGTGTAATTAAATACTAAATTGTGGGACAAGAAGGAGGGATGAATTATCTGTAAAAACTTTTGCCAGATTTCTCTGACTTGAAATTGAAATTGTCCTGGTTTGAGAAGTTTGTGATGTCTACAAGAATTCTTTTTTTTTTTTTGCATTAGTAATTTATAAAGCAGTTATTGTCATCAATTAAATATATAAAACAATCTTCTGGCCAGTTTCATCTTCCTTCCTTTTAGCAAGTTGCTGCTTTTAATTTAGCCTTTTTATGCTATAAGTTTAGTTGCATAGAAATCACAAAAGATACCACAGCCACTACACCGCAACCACTGAACATACCATTTTATTTATACATAATAAGCTCCAGTGCTTTAGTTAGACATGGTACTGTAATATAAAAAAAAAAAAAAATGGCTAGTCCGATTCAGAATTATGAAAATATGCCTTCAGTTTATGCATGGAAGGCAACTGATTGTACATTTTTGCAAAACTAAGTAACACGGGGGAGTGGGGGAGTTTCATTGCATTGTATGTCCCAGAGGTGCTTTTTTAAGAGACAACTGGACTTCCTTATTTTTTCCTTGAAGACATTTCACTTTTCAGCAAATAAGCTGCTTCAGTTCTTGGATGAGAAGTGAAGTGTCTTCAAGGAAAAAAACTGAAAGTTCAGTTGCCTTGAAAAAGCATCTTTGAAACAACCATGACCTGGATGAAAATTTTCAGATAATCAGAATTGGAAGGGACCTTGTAGGCCCAAGTGAGAGACCCTACACCATTTCTGACAAATGGCAGTCCAATCTCTTGAAAGTCTCCAGTGATGGTGCTCCCACAACTTCCAAAGGCAAAGCTGTTCCATTGGTTGATTGTTCTCTCTGTCAGAAAGTTTCTCCTTATTTCCAGGTTAAATCTCTCCTTGTTCAGTTTCCATCCACTATTCCTTGTCCGGCCTGACTGAGAATCTCCATAGACATTCCACTGTATGAAAAATATAACTGTCAGGACATGATGCTTAAACTGAGCCTCCATATTCAGGAATAACATATCTGAATAACTGCTATATAAATAAAATGTGATAGAAGACGACAGTACTTGCCTTCACCTTTATGTCTTACTCATGGGTCTCCAAAACAGTGGCTGCAGAGCATACTAACTGGGAGAGCCAAAGGTGCTTTTTATTTTATTTTATTTATTTTATTTATTTATTTAGTCAAGCGATTATAAGATAACACAGGGGTCCCCAACCACCGGTCTGTGGACTGGTACCGGTCCATGGAACATTTCCTACCGGGCCGCTGGTTTGCTGGGCGCCGCCATCTTGTTTGACGAGAAAGTGCTTCTGGGTGAGCTTTTCCGGTTGGAAAGCGGCATTTGGGTGCTGAAAGAATCCTCGCGCCTTAGTTTTATTGAGGGGGGGGCTTCAAATGAAACTAAGGCGCGAGGATTCTTTCAGCACAAAAGGCAAGGCGAGCCGAGCGACCGTCCCGAAGCGAAGCCCATCGACAAAGGTACAAAGGAGTTGAAGGTGGCAGGGAGAAGTGGGGGACGGCTGGCTGGCCGGTCGCTCGGCTCACCTTGCCTTGTCATGGGTGCTGATTCCAGTACCGGGCCGTGGATCATTTTGTGATGCCGGTACTAGGCCGTGGCACAAAAAAGTTGGGGGCCACTGAGATAACAGGTATAAGTATAAACATAGTTGTGAATGCATGAAATGGATACATATAAAGCAAAATAAAAAAACAATAGGACAGGGACGGTAGGCACGTTTTTTTTTTCCTTTGAAGACCTTTTGCTTCTCATCCAAGAAGATTCCTCAGCTTCTTGGGTGAGAGAAGAATCCTAGCTGGGGGAATTCTGGGAGTTGAAGTCCGCCCATCTTGCTGCGCCTAACATCGAGAAACGCTTTTGAAGTCGTGGAAGGAAAGGAAGACTACGAGTCCCAGAAGCGCCTCCGGTTCTATTCGTGGGAAGAGAAGCACATCGGACCACAAATCCCAGCGGCCATTGGGCCTTCCTGATTCCAGATTCGAAAGGCCGGATTGGCTGAGGGGCGACAAGACGCGATGGAATTGTCAAAAAAAAAAAAAAATGGAGGCGGCGGAGGCGCCCAGGCAGGTAAGGACGCATGTGGGGGGTTGGGGGGGGGGGGGAGGGGGAAGGCCAGCAAAGGGGGGGGGGGGGATCCCCTCGCGTGATCCTTCGATCTATTGCAGGGGGATCCTCTGTCGCTCTTCGTACTTTTGGAGGGGTGCAAAAAACTTTGCATCACGGAGCTGCGGGGAGAGAGAGGAGGAGGAGAGAAAAGATGCATCCTGGATTCCCGCTTTGCTGTGGGTCACGAGTCGATCGAGAGAGTTCGCAAAGTTCTTGCGATCTGGGAAAAGGGATGGGAGGGAGACGTGGGAGCAGGCAAAAGCGAGGTGCTCTCTTATTTTGGAGTGGGGAAAGGGCGTCACAGGGCTTTCTCCAAAGCCTCGCCTTTCCAGATGTGTTGGGTTGCATCAGCCGCTTGGTTGCTTAGTAGCGGTGATGGGGTTTGTAGTCGGAGGCATTTGGCAAGGTGGCACATGGGAATGAGTGGGGAATAAAGTTAACGTGGGCTAGGGAGCGTTTCAGGATTATGGAAGGAGAGATGAGACTGAGAATTACGCAGTTGCCTAAATTCAGCCTCTTTCCACAAATGGAGCGTTCGCCCTCACCGAGTCCTGCAAAAATAATAATTAAAAAAGGCAACGATTTATTTCATTTCTGGGTTGCTTCTTATCTTTCATGTCGTATGTTATTCCAGGTTTTAGGGCAGTAGTTTGTGTGTCACAAGCTGGTTGCTCTGAAAAACGCTATTCTTCAAACAAGAATGTTTTGTCTTGAAGTCCCAAGAGATTGTTTAGCTACTTAATAGGTTCATGTTGTTATATTTTAAATGCCTGGGAATGGGGAAAAAAACACTTCTCATATATGGCAATTTGGGGGCCTTTGGATATTGAATGTCCAGGCTGGGGTGAAGATGTATTTTCGTTCAAGCAGTAAAATGCCTTAGTTGGACTTCTGTAGAAAATGAGGAGTGATAAGACAAAAAGGAGACTCCAGGTCTTGAAGCCTGCATGTATTGCATGGTTGAAACAACTGAATCACTAACAAATAAATCCTATATATGTTCCCACAGAGGTAAATAACCACACAGAGGACTGAACTCTAAATGCTATGATAATTTTCTCCAGTAGTAAACCTGGCTGGGATAATGGAATATGACTTTAGTCCACTGACAACAATTCCTGAGAGTCACCTTAAGGTGAGAAAGTTGGCTTCCTTTTCATACAATGGACAAAAACACTGTTCAGTTAAGTGAGCAATCTGCAGACTTTTGTACCAGGTCCCAAAATTCTTTTGTTGGAAGGGATGTTGCTGAGAATTCTGGGAGTTGAAGTCCACACAGTGGGGGAAACTTGTTGGGGAACAACGCTGTTTTAGCTGGGAGACCTCATGTCAGGAAATGGACCATTTTTGAATGTAGCATTGAAGTCTACTTAGAGCAGTGTTTCTCAACCTTGGCAAATTTAAGATGTGGGGATTTCAACTCCCAGAATTTTTCAGCCAGCGATGCTCACTGGGGAATTCTGAGAGTTGAAATTCAAATGTTTTAAAGTCGGCAAGGCTGAGAAACCCAGAATCAGTCTGGATTGGATAAGATATAGATTTGGATCTGTTTGCAATACCGCTGAGTGACTTAAAAGAGCTTGGAAGGATTTCTGACTTCCAATTAGTACAGTATTTCATACAGGATTACTGTTTTTCAGTAGCTCCATAAATGAGATTTCTATTCCTGTTTTTCTGTTTCAGTTTTAAATGTATTGAAAATCGTGTTGAGGAACATAAATGGGAAATGCTGAAATCACACTTGAAAAGATCCCTGAAAAATCTAGTTGAGCATGGTGCAAAGGGATAATGGATTAGGTAGTACTTTGCCACAATTTCACTTCCAGAATTGCAGAATTTAGTAACCACATCTAGGCCATAATGACTAAGTGCCTTCGTTTATCTGTAGATTTGCTTTTTGTAGTCCTTACATCTCATTTGGCTTACAGACCAGAATTTGCAATGAGAAACTCTGCCCCCATCAAATGTTGTGCCAGTCTGAAGGTGTGGAATGGAGCACATAGCCTGCAATTTGTATTTTTGAAAGAGTAAACTGCTTATAACCTAAGGATACACTTTCACAAGGTCTTGACTAGTGAATCATTTTGCTTTCTACCAATTATCATGAGACTATTTTAATTCGATGCATGGCTTCATAAGTTGAACCAGAATTCCACTGGGTAGCTATACAGTCATCTAAATGTAATAAATACATTTAAAAAATAAGTAATAAGCTAGCTAGATATATATGCACACATACGTATCTTTTAAATGTTATTTTTCTTACAGAATTCAGTGACATTTGAAGATGTGGCTGTGTATTTCACAGAGGACCAAGGGGCTCTGCTGGATCGAAAACAGAGAACTTTGTATGAAGATGTCATGGTGGAAAATTATGGGATTGTGGCCTCACTGGGTAAGGGGCTAGCTGAAAAGCCGATATGTATCTTCTATGGCCGATGAGACACAGAAATACTGGGATTGTAGAATGCTTTCTGTCCTATAGGAAATGAGAGCAGCCACAAGGGAATTCTTCATTAAGCTTCTAGGATGTTGCAGAAAAAGTTTGAACCATTTTATTTACAGTGATCACCCTTCCTTGATTATGCATTTCTTAAATTAAACATACAGAAAGTCTGTGGAGATTCTCAGTCATCCAGGTCATGGTTTTCCCAAAGGTGCTTTTTCAAGAGGTAACTGGACTTTCTGGGTTTTTCTTTGAAGACATTTCGCTTCTCATCCAAGAAGCTTCTTCAGCTCACAGCTGAAGAAAAACCAGAAAGTCCAGTTGCCTCTTGAAAAAGCATCTTTGGATGCCAGCCAAGTTGGGGAAAAACTTCTTTGAAGAATTAAACAAACAAATTTCTAAATTTATATGGCAGAAGAAAACCAAGATAAAGTATAAATTATTACAAGATGCTAGAGAGAAGGGAGGGCTTCGGTCTCCCAGAACTTGAATTATATCATCAGGCTGCTATTGCCACATGGCTTAAAGATTGGGTCAAACTGACAAGGGTTTCGGCCTTCAACTTAGCTGGCATGTGTTCATCTGGGATGGGAAGAGTAAATAACATTTGTATTTTCAAAGGCATTGGATGAGAAATGTTCTGTTAAATACCTGGGAAAAAATAAAAAGGAACCATTGTCCAAGGTCCCATTGTGGCTATCAACAATGGAAGCAGTTATACACCCCAATGTCCTGGACCACAATAAAATTACAAGATATAGAGATTTATTAAACGAAAAAGGAGAACTAAAAACCAGGAACCAACTACAACTCCAGGGAATCAAGATAGGATGGCGGCCCTATTTACAAACACAAACACATTACAAAAAAAGATAAAGAACAATTTGGTTTTAGCATGACTCAACAAAAACTAGATAAGATATGGCATGGGGAAGAAAGAAAAATGATCAGTAAAATCTACAAATATTTATTAGACTACAAGCTAAACGAGGAAACTGTTAAAGATTGCATGATAATTTGGGCCAAAAATGTGGGCCATAATATTAATTTAGACTATTGGGAACACCTCTAGCAGATAAATCAGAGACCAACAATGTCAGCCTCTTACAAAGAAAATTTATATAAAATGGTTCATCGTTGGCATCTACCGCCAGCGAGAATAGCCAAGATGTTCCCCAATATGACACCGAACTGCTGGAAGTGCAACTACATTCAAGGAACCTATTTCCACATGTGGTGGACTTGCCCATATGCACAAAAATTTTGGCAAAAAATTAGAATTTGGATATTAGAAATAAAAAAGAGGAACTAAAATTTAAACCTGAAATTTTTTTATTAGGCATGATAGAACTAAATTCGAAAAGGAAATACCAGTACTTGATCCTAACTGCAGCCAGAATAAGCTTTGTCCAAAACTAGAAACTGGCTACGACCCCCTCAGAAAACATGGTAATCAACAAAATACACTGCTCAAAAAAATAAAGGGAACACTTAAACAACACAATGTAACTCCAAGTCAGTCACACTTCTGTGAAATCAAACTGTCCACTTAGGTAGCAACACTGATTGACCAATCAATTTCACATGCTGTTGTGCAAATGGAATAGACAACAGGTGGAAAGCATAGGCAGTTAGCAAGACATCCCCAATAAAGGAGAGGTTCTGCAGATGGTGACCACAGACCACTTCTCAGTTCCTATGCTTTCTGGCTGATGGTTTGGTCACTTTTGAATGCTGGCGGTGCTTTCACTCTAGTGGTAGCATGAGACGGAGTCTACAACCCACACAAGTGGCTCAGGTAGTGCAGCTCATCCAGGATGGCACATCAATGCGAGCTGTGGCAAGAAGGTTTGCTGTGTCTGTCAGCATAGTGTCCAGAACATGGAGGCGCTATCAGGAGACAGGCCAGTACATCCGGAGACGTGGAGGAGACCGTAGGAGGGCAAAAACCCAGCATCACGACCGCTACCTCCGCCTTTGTGCAAGGAGGGACAGGAGGAGCCCTGCCAGAGCCCTGCAAAATGACCTCCAGCGGGCCGCAAATGTGCATGTGACTGCTCAAACGGTCAGAAAAAAGAAAAAGCACCTTTGGGACACTTCAAAAAGCTGCCCTTAAGACTTATTTTTCCAAAAACTCACTTTTGTTCTTTATCTTGGTTATTTACTGTACAAATGATACTGCTTAATGCGAGTTCTTCATGTTCATGGGAGAAACATGAATGTTTCACATGATCATATTAAGGACATTTGGCAACCAGCTTTGCATTTAGGACTGTTTGTACCGTCTGGCCATGATTTGTAATGTTTCTGCTTTTGGTTTTGGTGTTTTTTTCCACAATTTCCCCCCCCCCCCCCCCCCCCCCCAAAAAGTCCATTTGGGAGAGTGGAGTCATTTAACGACTGCATGATTCACTTACAACCTCTGTAAAAAACGATCGAAAAATTGCATCCGGGCACGTGGGTGCTCCAACTTACCACAACTTATGACTGAAATTCTGGTCATAAGTTGAAGGCTTAACCTGCAAAGTTTTGTTACAGTTTGGGAGAGACGAATCTGGACCCAGGGAAGGAGGAAGGATCCAGCAAAGGCAAAAGATCCTTATAATTTTATCAGTCTTCTCCCTCAATTCAAATAATGTTTGGTTACAAGGTCTGCTGCATTTCTAATTCAAATGTGTTTCAGTGAATTCCTAGGAAACCAGGCCTAGGATTATAATTACGGCAAAGATTTTTGCTATTCGCGCTATGATTTAGATTGAGGTTGTACATTTTGTATGTTTTCCTTGTTACTTTGTGTGTGTGTGTGTGTGTGTGTGTGTGTATTTTATATCAATTTAGCCCTTGCACGTGTAATAGACCCTTTCAACCACCTCCCACCTGTAATTAACTATGTTGTTTTTGCTTTGATGGAAGTTTAACTCTTGTTATTTCCTCCCTTGTCAGACCCAGCCTGGATTGCTTATCTCTAAGAAATGATGTTAACCTGCCAGCTGTTGCAATTTGTTGCTTTGCTTGTGACCTTGTGATGGCCTGGCTTGTTCTTAATTATTCCTGTCTGTTATAGCTTGAGGCAGCTCTGCTAGGCTCCTCTGTAGTTGGACAGGCCTGGATGTGCCTTCATATGTGTATGTGTGTGTGTTGGTGCGTGTGTGTATACATATATATACATACATACATATATATATATATATATACACACACATACATACATGTATGGTGCAGGTATATATATATATATATAGCTAGCATGTGTATATGTGTGTTATGTATGTGTTTGGATAGATGCATGCTTTCTCTTGAGAGCTGGCAATAGAATTTAATTTTTTACTAGGGCCGGTGTACTCGCAGTAAAAAAAATGACAAGTCATTTTTCAATCTCTTATCATATTGCCATGTTTTGCTCTGCACGGAGTGGCTTCAGGATATGGTTAAAAAAAATCAAGATGGCATACAGAATGACGTGAGGGAAGCTCCACCTGCTTTTTTATTCGTCGCCATCTTGATTTTTTTGAACCAGGCTCAGCAGGCAGGCCTGCTCCTGGGCTTCAGAACTGACCTGCTTGATCACATTCTTCCATATCTACTTTGCCTTCAGGTTTTCTAGCCCTCAAGCCTGCCCTTATCTCTCAAATAGAACATGGGGAAGAGCCGTGGCTGCCAGAAATCTCCAAGCTGGATGACACAGAGATATCTAACGCCAATGCAGGTAAAAGTTTAGTAATCAGACAATTGAGCCTGTTTAATCTAGTAGTTATTTTATTTTAGAAAATTTATATTGCCGCCTACTTGCCCAGGGTGACTTAAGGCGGCTCACACAATCTAAAAGCATCATATAAAAACAAGAAGAATAAAAGAAAATAATAAAAATAATAAAAAAATAATAACACCCAGAATTCTCAAACTTGTCTGGGGAAATTCTGGGAGCTGAAATCCATAGGCTCCAAAGTTGCCAAACTTCAAAAATTCTGAATTAGACTGTAATGTTTTCTCATGTTACTGATGGCTTTTCCAAATTATTCTAACCCTAGCAATGATCATTATAGGTCTGTGACTTACAACCATTCATTTAATGACTGTTAAAGTTACAGCAGCATTAGAAAGAATGACTTACAACTAATTTTCACACTTACCACTGTTGTAGCATTCTTACAGTCACGTAATCAAAATTCAGATGCGTGGCAACTTGCATGTATTTATAACAGTTGCAATGTCCTGGGATCATGTAATCTCCCTTTGCGACCTTCTGATGAACAAAGTCAATGGGAAAGCCAGATTCTCTTAACAACTAATCTAACTGCAGAGTTTCACTTAACAATTATGACTAGAACGGTAATAAATGGGGCAAAACTCATTCAACAGCTGTCTCGGTTAGCAACAGAAATTTTAGGCTCAACCGTGGTCATAAGACAAACTGTATTTGTCTTTTATTCCACCAGATGATTCTGTGGAAAACAGGTTGTTTCCTCGGCTGCACAACAAATACTACAATGAGGCGCACCAGAAACTTCTTGTGGGAAAGGAGTCCTTCCTGTGTGAGACCTGTGGGAACTCTTTTACTTGCTGGTCAGGCCCCGCAACGCCACAGGGAATCCACACCGCAGAGAGACCTTATGAATGTGTGGAGTGTGAGGAACAGGCTCAGCGATCTTCTACCTTCATGGACCACTGGAGGATGAACCCAGAAGAAGAGGCCTGTGAGTGCCTAGACTGCAGGGGGAGTTTCCCATGGTCCCCTGCTCTCACCACGCACTGTCAGGGCAGGGTTGTCGATGGGCACCACCACCACGTGTGTCTGGAATGCGGGAAGTGTTTTGCTCACGCGTTGGGCCTTTTGAGCCACCAGAAGGTTCACCTCCAAGAGAGACAACACAAATGTTTGCAGTGCGGGGAACATTTTGCTGACCACCCGGCCTTCGTGAGGCACCAGAGAACCCACACAGGCAAAAAACCCTACAAGTGCCTCCAGTGTGGGAAGTGTTTCGCAGACAGGTCCCACGTGGTGGCTCACCAGAGGATTCACAGAGGGATGAACCCATTCAAATGCTCCGAGTGTGGGGAGTGTTTTGACCAGCACTCGACCCTCGTGAGTCACTGGATGGTCCACACAGGAGAACAACCCTATGAGTGCCTGGAGTGCGGCAAATGTTTTCCTCGGCCCTCGTCTCTCGTGAAGCACTGCCGCATCCACACAGCCGAGAAACCTTACACCTGCTTGGAGTGTGGGAAATTCTTTGCCCAGCGGTCAGGTCTGGTCAAGCATCAGCGCATCCACACGGGAGAGAAGCCATATGCATGCTCCGAGTGTGGGAAATGCTTTGCAGACAGTTCCTCCCTCGCCAGGCACAAAAGGGTTCACACGGGAGAGAAGCCCTACATGTGTTCCGAGTGCGGGAAACGTTTTTCAGACCGATCCAACGTCTTGGCTCACAAGAGAGTCCACACGGGAGAGAAACCTTACAAATGCCTGGAGTGCGGGAAGTGCTTCACTCACCGGTCGCACATCGTGAAACACCAGAAATTCCACATGAAGGAGAAAAGTCTCAAAATACCAGCTGCTCCTGGGAAAAACCACACGAACGTCACTGCATTCTAAAACAGTCAAACATGAACTACTCTGAACCTTCTGAAGGACAGAATTATGTTTCCTTAACAGGGGTTTGGTATCGATTGCTCATAACCAGGGATACAAAATTATAGTTTTGTAATATCTCTGGTGTTTAACATCTGTGGCCCACCCGTTATTCTGCGTTTTAGAGGATTTGGGGATAGTTTTTAAGGGGCAGAATGGATGCCTTAATTTTTGCAGAGGCTGTATTCTTTCGACTAAAACCTTTGCTATAATGCAAATAAATAAAAAATAAAATCAGTGCTGGCTTTTCTGCATCATAAAGTTATATTTAATTTCCATTGAAAGCCCTTAGATTTGACAAAATACTGCAGACAGTAACATATTTATTGAAGTAAATTTAATTTGTTTGCTGCCAATCTTGCTGCAAAGTGACTCTGGGTAGCTTAAAACATTAAAATTATATATATATATACATATACATATACACATATATACATATATACATATATATATATATTTTCTGAAGGCTTCTGTATTGTGTTGGTATGTATTGTGTTCGTCTACAGAAGCCTGATGATGGCAGATGAGATTCTGCGGAAACATTGCTACAACTTTAAAAGCACAACTACAATGACGTGGGAAAATACCCGAACAAAGCTGAATACCATACATGTAAGTACCCGCGAAAACTTAAGAAAACAAATATATGTGTGTGTGTGTGTGTGTCTTTGGTTATTCAGGTTTTCTCCCGTGTAAGATTGGAAGTATCTAGGCAATGTTTCAATGAAGTCTCATTCATCATCTTCAGGCTTGAATGAGACTTCATCGAATCGTTGCCTAGATACTTCCAATCTTACGCGGGAGAAAACCCGAATAACCAAAGACACACATACAAATACCCGCGAGAACCTCAGAAAACATTATATATATATATATACACATATACATATACATATACATATACATACATACATACATACATACATACATACATACATACATATATATATATATATGGATCTTTGGTTGTTCGGGTTTTCTCCCACGTAAGATTCAAAGTATCTAGGCAACGTTTCGATGAAGTCTCATTCATCATCATCAGGCCTCTGTCTTTGGCTCTTGCTTTTCAGAGTGATGTGAGGTTACAGCTGCTTTTTTCTTTCTAACTGTCAGTGGGGGTGGGACTTGAATGGGTGGGGGCTTGGCTGTGTTCTGATTGGGTGGGGGTGTCTTCTCATTGGTGGGGGGCCTGGCTGTGTTTTGATTGGTTGGGGGGTTGGCCGTGTTCTGATTGGCTGGATTTCCTGCTGCCCAGCTTCGAGTTCGAGGTCGCGCTGCATCTCCATAGTTGGTGTCGGCTTGCTTCATGTATGGTTCGGAGGGGTTTGGAGTGGGCAGTGATGAGGTTGCAGGTATTCATCTGTTCATGAGGGCGAGTTTCCAAATGGCTGGGAGGCGGGAGGTGTCATCTCGTTTGTTCATGCTGTGTGGGCGTTTTTCTATTTCTATGGCTTCTCTAATTATTCTGCTGTTGAAGTGTTCGGTTTTGGCAATAGTTCTGGTATTTTTAAAGTTAATTTTATGTCCTGTGGCTTTGAGGTGTTGGACCAGGGAAGAGGTCGTTTCTTCTTTTTTGATTGAGTTCTTATGTTCTTCAATGCGTGCACTTATTCTTCTGTTAGTCTGTCCAATGTATGTGGCAGGGCAGGCAGTGCAGGGGATTTCGTATACTCCTTGGTTTTCTAATTCGACTCTGTCTTTGGGGTTTCTTAGGATGGTGGATATTTTTCTGTTTGTGCAGAATGCTGTTTTAATGTTGTGTTTTTGGAGGATCTTGCTGATTCTGTCTGTAGTGCCTTTTATATATGGGAGGAGGGCTTTGCCGTTTTCTTGTTCTCTGTCTTGGATTTTGGTTGGGGTTTCTTTTTGGATTAGGTGGGTAATCTTGTGTCTTTGGAATCCATTGGCTGTAAGTACGTTGGTGAGGGTGTGTAGTTCGGCTTTTTGGTGTTGTTCATCGGCTAAGCATTTTGTTCTGGAGATGAGTGTTTTGGTTACGGAATTGATCTGTGCTGGGTGGTGGTGTGAGAGTGCATGTAGATAGCGGTTTGTATGTGTTTTCTTCTGGTAGATGGTGTGTCCTAGGGAGCCATTAGATCTTTTGTATACCAAGACATCTAGGAAGGGAAGTTGATTGTTGGTTTCTGTTTCCATGGTGAATTGTATTTTGGGGTGTAGGCTGTTGAGGTGTGTGAGGAAGTTGTTCAGTTTTTCTTTCCCATGTGGCCAGATTATGAAGGTGTCATCTACGTATCTGAGCCAGAGTTTGGGTTTGTGGTCGTATTTTTCTAGAGCTTGTGTTTCAAAGTGTTCCATGTAGAGGTTTGCGATGACAGGTGAGAGGGATGATCCCATGGGTGCTCCTTCTATTTGTTTGTATTTTTGTCCATTGTAGGTGAAGTATGTATTGGATAGGCAGTGGTTGGTCAGATCTAGGATGTGCTTGGGAGGGTTGTATTTGTTTTGGATGGCTGTCAAGGCTTCTTTTATTGGTACTTGGGTGAAGAGGGATATGACATCGAAGCTTACTAGTAGGTCGCTGGGTTGTAAGTTTTGTTTCTTTATGATTTCGATGAACTGGAATGAGTTTCTTACATGTGAGTTGATGGATTCTGCATAGGGTTGTAGTTGTTTGGCGAGAAATTTGGCCAGGTTTTGTAGAGGTGAGCCTATGGAGCTGACTATTGGTCTGAGTGGGGTTCCTTCTTTGTGTATCTTGGGGAGACCATAAAGCTTAGGGCATCTGGATGATTTCTCTCTAGGTATGATTCTTTGCTGGATTTCTTCACTGATGGGGGAAGCTTTTATTTTGGATTTGGTAGTTTTTTCTAGGTAGGTGGTGGGGTCTGTCTTTAGGGGTTTGTATGTGGGGTCTTGGAGTAGGTTGGTTAACTTGGTTTGGTAGTCAGATGTGTTCATAACCACTGTCGCGTTGCCTTTGTCTGCTGGTAGGATTATTATGCTGGTGTCTTCTTTCAGGTTAAGTAGTGCAGTTTGTTCTTCTTTGGATAAGTTGCTTTTGGGTGGTTTGTTAGTGCAGAGGATGTTGGTGATTTCGAGTCTGATTTTGTTAGCATCGTCAGAGTTGGTTTTGGTCAGGCTGGTTTCAACTCCACATATGATGGTTTCTGTGGGGATGTGTTTGGGGGTGACAGCAAAGTTGAATCCTTTTGAAAGGACCTTGGTTTCAGCTTCAGTGAGGATCTTGTCTGAGATGTTGTGCACTGTTTGTTTCATGTGTGGCTGTGGGGGGGGAGGAGTTGGTTTCTGGTGTTGTTGTAGTTTCCTGAGTTTGTTGGTGTGTGTGTCTGTCTTGAGGGAGGTCTGTGTTTTGGCTCTCCAGACAGCAAGTTGTTTGGATTTGTCCCAAAGTAGGGGGTGAATCTTGTTGCTGAGTTTCAGGTGGAGTGTGAGGAGATCTTTGTTGATTTGGTCTAGGAGAAACCTTTTTGTGTGAAGTTCATTTCTGATTAGGGCCAATTCTGTTCTTTTTAGGATGCGTTTGGTGGCTGCTGTGTTGGTGTGGAATTTCAGTTGGAATTCAGTTGGAAGCAGTGGGGATGTGTTCTCATTGGCACAACCAAGCCCCCACCTGAACAGAACACGCCTCCAACCAATCAGAACACGGCCAACCCCCCAACCAATCAGAACACCGCCAAACCCCCTACCAATGAGAACACACCCCCACCCAATCAGAACACAGCCAAGCCCCCACCCAATCAAGTCCCACCCCCACTAGCAGTTAAAAGGAAGAAGCAGCTGCAATCTCACATCACTCTGAGAAGCACAGAGCCGGAGACAGAAGCCTGAAGATGATGAATGAGACTTCATCGAAACGTTACCTAGATACTTCGAATCTTACGCGGGAGAAAACCCGAACAACCAAAGATCCATATATATATGTATGTATGTATGTATGTATGTATGTATGTATGTATGTATGTATGTTGTGATTGGAAGGATCGGTCCTGTTGGGAGTTTTGACTCTGATGACTGTTAGATTGTGGATTGACGTCAGAACCAGGAAACGTTAATCTGAAGGGCAAGCCAGTTAATTAGCACGTTGCCTTAATGGGTATAAAACGACATAGCTGAGCTGGTGCCTTTCGCCAGGAACAAAATGACTATTTTGAATGAGGACGTTACTGCAAAGAGCTCTCTGTTTGTTTGAATTTCGAAGGGGAGTCCTAACAGTTTCTGCCAGCCGTTATCTTGTTATTTCCTTCAGTTTGATTTGATTGTGAAACGGCTGCTTTCTGTTTGTTCGTTTGAATTTCCAAGAGGAGACATAACATATATATATATAATTTGTTTTCATAGTTTTTCACGGGTACAGGTATGTAGGTCTCGGTGTGTTTGGGTCTTTTCCCATGTAAGATTAAGAGTATCTTGGCGACGTTTTGGTGAGGTCACATTCACCATCCTCAGGCTGGTGCTTTCTGCTTTGTGCCAGTGCAAGCAGTGTGTGATCGGAGCTGCCGTCTCTCTATAAATACTGGGGGGAGGGGGGGGGCTGGTGTACTGGGCTGGTTGGCTGCACTGCTGCCTCTTGTTTGGTTGATGGAGTTGATGTTGGTATAATGGGCTGTGTGATGGCCTTGTGAGTTTTGTTGTGGAGATATCCTGGATCTTGTGCAATCTCGGGTCATTTGTTTTGTAGTGATCTTTTTTCCATTAGCCTCCCGTGTTTTAACAGCTTGGGTAATGGGTTGTGTGATGGCCTTGTGAGTTCTTTCGTTATGGTATCCTGGGTCCTGCGTTGTGATCTCCTGGGTCGTTTGTGTTTTGATCTCTCTTCCATTAGCCTGTGTTGTAACGGCTTGGGTAATGGATTGTTTGATGACCTTGTGAGTTTTATTGCTGTGGTATCCTTGGTCTTGTGCTGTGATTTCTCTACAACAAAACTCACAAGGCCATCACACAGCCCATTATACCAACATCAACTCCATGAACCAAACAAGAAGCAGCAGCCCAGCCAACCAGTCCAGCACACCAGCCCCCTCCCCACCAGTATTTATAGAGAGACAGCAACTCCGATCACACACTGCTTGCACTGGCACAAAGCAGAAAGCACCAGCCTGAGGATGGTGAATGGGACCTCACCAAAACGTTGCCAAGATACTCTTAATCTTACACAGGAAAAGACCCGAACACACCTAGACCTACATACCTGTACCCGTGAAAATCTACATATATATATATATATATATTTCTTAAATTTTCACGGGTACCTACATGCATGGTATTCAGCATGGTTCGAGTATTTTCCCACGTCATTATAGTTGTGCTTTTAAGTTGTAGCAACGTTTCGGCAGAATCTCATCTGCCATCATCAGGCTTCTGTATAATGTTCGAACAGAAGCCTGATGAGATTCTGCTGAAACATTGCTACAACATTAAAAGCACAACTATAATGTCGTGGGAAAATATCCGAACAAAGCTGAATACCATATATAGACACACACACACACACACACACACACACACATATATACGTTATATATATATGGCAGTGTAAGAAATCAAGATATGAGGATCAGCTATTGGATGGATGGATGGATGGATGGATGGATGGATGGATAGATAGATAGATAGATAGATAGATAGATAGATAGATAGATAGAT
>NW_020769439.1:1663364-1674872 GCF_900518735.1 Pseudonaja textilis
GATAGATAGATAGATAGATAGATAGATAGATAGATAGATAGATAGATGGATGGATGAATAGCTGGTCCTCATATCTTGATTTCTTGCACTGCCATATCTTCCCAGTTCCTCAAAAAACAGAATGAAAACACATAGCAATCATCTTTATGACCCTCTAGTTGTTGAGAGATAAGGGGCAAAAATGTTAGTCAATTTCTTCCCCTTCTGAATCCAGGAGTTAAGAAAAATCCAGTTCGTTCACATTCTTTGAACTCTTAGTGTTGGATGTTGTCACTAAGTAAGTGGTATTTATTAGGGTTTTTGTTGTACAAGTGCCTTGTCTATTTCACAGATTTTTACCCATGATGTAGATGGCAAACTGATCTGTATTAACAAAATCATTCTAACTAAGCCTATCAGCTGCCATCTTATGCTTGCTTGTGCTTCGCTGTTAGGCGGTGATATACTGCCATGAACTGTGGGGAGAGAGAATGAAGGGGGGAATTCTTGGGGAGATGAAAGTAAGGGCTGTATGTCCTGGAGATGCTGCCTCAAGGTCACATGGCTAGAAGGAGAGAGTTGCATACCAAAGCTCAAACTGACCATTAGGAAAACATCTTGGGCGGGGGGGTTGGACTAGATGATCTATAACAGTGGCCCCCAACCTTTTTCGAACCAGGGACCGGTTTCACATTTATTCTTCCACGGACCGGTACCTGAGTAACGTGAGACTCCACCGCCATCGGGATGGCTTGTCATTCAGAGCCGACCCCCTCTTCGACGAAACTAAGGCGCGAGCACCCAAACGCCACTTTCCAACTGAAAAACCGGAAGCACTTTCCAACCAAAAACCTGGAAGCAACCGAAAACCCGGAAGCGCTGTCGAAACAAGATGGCGCGCCCAAGCTTTGCGGCCCGGTAAAAAATGATCCACAGACTGATACCAGTCCAGGGACCGGTGGTTGGGGACCCCTGATCTATAAGGTCCCTACCAACTCTGATTATCTGTTATCTTTGCCTGAACCATGGGGGCAGACAATGAGAGACAGTTAAGGGAGGAAAAAGTTGAACCTAGGGGATTTGGGTGTGCAATTCTTAGTTCTGGCTTTGCACTACTGCAGTACATTTGATCTCTAATAAAACTATATACCTTTCTAGAGGTCTTCCAGTTTGTAGGGCTTCGGCAGCAGCAGGAATCCATAATTGTGCACGGTTTCTGCTTGCGCTCGCTGCTGGAGTGCCCCGAGCCACCCGGCTTCGGGGCTAAGTCACCCCGTAGAGGTGACTGAAGATAGGGGAGACCCGGCAGGGCTTGAGAGAAGCCGCACCTCCCCTCCCCAGATGGCTTAACTCCCTTTTCCGAAGGTGGTAGAGCGGCGGTCAGAAATGGCCACCACAAAGAAGCACTCATCCGGAAAAGAATGTGCAGGAGGAAGCTAAGAAGTGAAAGTTTTGGCTGACCTGGATAAGAAGCAACATTCAAGATACCCTGGAATTTAAATTTTAAAAAAGGATACATCACTCCCAAAGAAGATCCGGAAGCAGCGAATGAAAGTGAAAAGGGAAAGTTTGTTTTTTCTCACTCTCCTTCCTTACGGTGATAGCAGATGAACGAGAAATCGGAAAAAACCGCTTTGGCATCAGCAGGTAATTAAACTGGAAAATTAAAGCCAAGGGGATAATAAAGATTTCTGATCACTGAAAAAACTTTTTCTTGCTGTAAGTGGGAAGGGAGAGGAAAAGAATAAGAGTAAGATCTGGCTGGAGGAGACTGCTTGGAATTTTAAAAGAATCTAAAGTTAAATTGTAACAAGACTTCTAAAAGATACATTTTAATTGGAACTTTGTAACTAAATTGTAGCCCCAGGAAGAGAATGTGAAAAAAGAAGAAAGTGTTAAATGAAACAGCTTGTGTGAATTTGGACTGCTTGGTGACTCTGGGACTTTGGGAAATTATATTTCAATGATTAAAAACACTTGGGTGGTTGTTTAAATTTTTTTTTACAATGGCATCACTTGTGGATGAACTGAAAATGGAATTCAAAAAAATATAAAGAAGAGGAACAAGAAGGGAAGGGCTCTTTTGGATCTGTTTTTCATTTTTTAGAAATGGCGATTTCCACATATGAGAAACTACAAGAACAAGAAGATTGGGACAAAGAAGAAGCCATCTTTAATGAACAAGTAACTTTATCTGGGGAAGAAAGGGGAAAGGGGGGGGGAAGAGAATGGAGAATTTAAGACCTAAAAAACAACCCAAAAAGGGAAAAATAAGGTGAGAAGTGGATATAATGTTAGAATGCAACAGAAAAGAGGAATACAGAAGAGGGAAATGGAGATGGAGAGACAAGGGGGTAAAAAGGGCAGAATGAAGAAGCAAGGGAGGAAGGATGGGAAGAGAAGCTACAAAGGTTTGAAACAAGATGTAAAGAAACAGGATTTATTTAGAGATAATGGGTAAAATATAACTAAAAATGAGATTCTGCAAAGGTACATAAGACTATTGTTGTATTTGAATTAGAAATAATGTTAGAAAATTGGAAAAACATGATTATAAAATGGGTTAAAATATTCAGTGTAATTCAGTGAAACTTTTTTTTTCTTGAACAAAATAAATGAAATGAAATATGAGAGAATTGATTTAAGAAGGAATGGGAATATTTTAATTACATAATGTTTTAAAATATAAGTGAAATGGGAGGGAAGTAACTACGTAAAATTTATAACTGTTCCCATAGAAGCATCATACCTATTTGAAAAGGAATGTGTAAAATGTTTAAGATTTAAATGAATATTAATTTTAATAATAGAGTTCAATTGGTATGGATTGTTGTTTTAATTATACTATATATTTATATTATATATTTATAATTTTTTCTTTTCTTAAAATAGCTTTAGAATGTACTAAGTAGAATCCGAATGAAAGTTATGTATTATATTAAGTGTTAAATTTAGGGGAAAGATATAAAGACGTCATACTCCAATCACTGATAACAGGACAAATTTTGTGTTAATGAGAAAAGATAATAGACAGCTGAAACAGGACAAAGGATATAAGTATAATGATTTAAATTAAGATGAAATAAATAAAATAGAATTAAGAGAGTGAAAAGAGGGGAGAAGCTATATAAAAAATGTAGAATGGTAATAAGATATGGAATGGTATATAAAAGTGAGCATGAACTTGAATTTATGTCTGTACGAAGAGATGTAACCCAGGATCAAGCTGCTTTCAAAAAAGATGTTTTATGTTTTTCATGTTTTGTGTTTTGTTTGTATATGTTTGTTTTTTAAAAATTAATAAAATTTTTGGAAAAAAATAACTATATACCTTTCTCAACAGATGGAACCAAGGATTGTTTCTGTGAAGTTGTGGCTGGTCTGACAAAGCCTTTTTAAAGCCAGCAAAACCCTGACTGGATTTGTTTGGCCATCATTGCTCTAACAGGAGGATTTTAAGCAGAGATTGGACAACTATTTGTGTGCTGTCCAGACGGTTTAGAGTTAATGGGATTTGGGATAGTTAGTTAGGAATTGTGAGCTGTCCCTATAACGGAATGCATCATGGTAAATGTAGTCAAGGCATCCTAGGAAATATAGTTCATGTCATGTGGTCACATCTGTAATCCTGATTGGTCACTGAATTGACCCTTAGTTGGGTTGGGGAAGGTTCCTTCACTCTTGCTTGGACCCCAGCAGTGTGCTGGTATCTCACCCCCTTGCTGCAGGGGGCTGGAGAAGGGGCAGAGGGGCAGCTGCTGGGGGCTGGAGAAGGGGCAGGGGCAATGTCAACAGCATATAAAGAAAATTTGTATAAGATGTTTTACAGGTGGCACTTTCCCTGACAAGAATAGCAAGAATGTTCAAGAATAAATCCAAAAAATGGAACTTCCGGTTTGAAGGGCTTCGGCGACAGACAGGAATCCACGATCGTGCACGGTTTCGGCCTGGGCTCGCCACTGGAGTGCCCCAAGCCAGCTGGCTTCGGGGCTAAGCCACCCTGTAGAGGTGGTGAAGAAGGGGGAGACTGCCAGCAGGGTCGAGGAGAGCCACATCTCTCCTCCTCAGCTGGCCAAACTCCCTTTCCCGAAGGCAGTAGGGGCGGCAGTCAGAAATGGCCGCCTCAAAGAAGAACTCAACCGGAAAAGAAAGTGCAGGAGGAAGATAAGAAGTGAAAGTTTTGGCTGACTGGGTTAAGTTGAAAAAACAACAATTAAGATACCCTGGAATTTAAATTTTACAAAAGATAACATCGCTCCCAAAGAAGGTCGGAAGCAGCAAGAGAAAGTAAAAAGGGAAAGGTTTTTTTTTCTTCTCTTTCCTTCCTTACGTTGACAATTAAGAGACCGGAATAAGAAATCTGAAAAATCCGCTTTGGCATCAATAGGCAATTAAGCTGAAAATATAACTAAATGCCAAAGGGACAATAAAGATTTCTGGACATTAAAAACTTTCTTTTATAAGCAGGAAGGGAGAGAAAAAGAATAAGGGCAGGATCTGGAGGGAGGAGACTGCCTGGATTTCAAAAGAATCTAAAGTAAAACTTCAACAAGATTTCTAAAAGATACATTTTAACTGAGATTGCAACTTAATAGTAACCCCAGGAAGAGAAAGTGGAAAAAAAAGAAAGTATAAAAAGGAACAGCTGTGTGTATTTGGACTGTCTGGTGACTTTTGGCCTTTTGGTTATTATACTTGAATGATTAAAATCAATTGGGTGGTTGTTTAAATTTTTTTACAATGGCATCACTTCTGGATGAATTGAAAATGGAACTTAAAAAATACAAAGAAGAAGGGAAGGGCTCTTTTGCCTTCGTTTTTCAATTCTTAGAAATGGAGATCTGCAACTATGAGAAACAACAAGAAAAGATTGCAAAACAAGAAGACTGGGACAAAGAAGAAGCCATCTTTAATGAACAAGTAACTCTATGTGGGGAAGAAAAGGGAAATGGGGGAAAGAGAATGGAGAATTTAAGACCTAAAAAAACAGCCAAAGAAGAGAAAAATAATTTGAAAAGTGGATATAATGTTGGAAAGCAACAGAAAAGGGGAATACAGAAGAGGGAAATGGAGGTGGAGAAATAGGGCGGTAAAAAGGGGAGAGAGAAGAAGAGAGGGGAGAAGGAAAGGAAGAGAAGTTACAAAGGTTTGGAGCAAGATGTAATAAAACAGGACCTATTTAGAGATAATGGGTGAAAATCTGAAAAAGGGATTCTGTGAAGGTACATAAGATTGTATTGTTTATTGTTATATTTGTAATAGAAATAATTTTAGAAAATTGGAAACAACATATGATTTAAAAAGGGGATAAAGTAGTTGGTGTGGTTTGGGGAAATGTTTGTGAATAAAATAAATGAAATAAAATAAATGAGAAAATTGAATTAGGAAGGAACGGGAACATTTTAATTAGTCAATGTTTTATAAAATATAAGTGAAGGCGGGGGGGAATCAACTATGGAAAGTTTATTATTGTTCCCATAGAAGTATGATATTTACTTGAAAAGTAATGTGCAAAATGTTAAGATCGAAATGAATATTAATATTAAGGATAGAATTTAATTGGAATGGATTGTTGTTTAATTATATTATACATATATATATATATTTCTTTTTTCAAGAATACAATGTGTAGTTTTAGAATGTGCCAAGCAGAATCCGAATGGAAGTTATGTATTTTATTAAGTGTTATAATTTTAGGGGAAAGATATAAAGGCGTCATACTCCAATCAGTGATTACAGGAGAAATTCTGTTTAATGAGAAAGGATAGTAGATAGTTGAAACAGGACAGACAAAGAATATAAGTACAATGATTTGAATTGAGATGAAATAAATAAAATAAAATTAAGAAAGTTAAGAGGGGAGAAGCTATGTAGAAAATGTAGAATACTAATAGGATATGGAATGGAGTATAAAAATGAGCATGAACTTGAATTTGTGTCTGTACAAAGAAATATAACCCGGGATTATGCTGCTTTTAAAAATGATGTTTTACTTGTATTTCTTTTCTTTTTGTGAAAACTCAAATAAAACTTACAATAAATAAATAAATAAATCCGAAAAATGCTGGAAATGTCATCAGACACCTGGCTCATATTAACATATGTGGTGGACATGTCTGGATGCTAAAAAATATTGGACTAAAATCCACACGTGGCTGGAAAAAAATGACAAATAAGCATATAGACTTGAAACCAGATTTTTTTATTGGGAATTTTACCTGAAATATATAGTAAATAGTTGAAATACCTGATTGTAAAAGTATTAACAGCGGCTAGGATTGTATTTGCTAAAAACTGGAAAAATGAGAAGATGCCATCACAGGACGAGATCATTAAGATGGATGGTGCTGGATTTCCGGAAGCAGAGAGAGGAACCTGCCCCACTGTATATAAAGGGGGGGCTGTGTGGGGAGGGTTTCCTCTTTCAAATTCTTGGGAGTGCTTATTAGTCAAGACCTCACCTGGAAAAACAACACCTCCCTGGTGGTTAGGAAGGCTCCACTGGGACTCCATTTCCTTAGAGTCTTTGGAAAAAATCAGGTGGAACAACTGCTGACGACCTCTTTCTATCGGTCCACAATAGAAAGTGTCTTTGCATGCTGTGTAACAGTATGGTAGGCTGGTTCAACAGCCCCGGACAAGGCGGCACTACAGAGAGTATCCCACCTCTCCTTTAGCAGAATGTTTGGATCTATAATTGATCGGGGGGAGCAAATGTTGGCTTCTCCCCAGTTTTTAAAACCTTCCTCTTTAACAAGATGCTGGGATCAATTGGAATTAATCTGGGTTCATCCCAGGGATGTTTCCTTTTCAGTAAAAAGTATTTCCCCTTTAACGAGCTGGTTGGGCTAATAATAATAGATCGGGGCTCCGTCCCGTGAATTTTTCCTCCTCTCCAATGTGTTCTTTTTAAAATACTGCAGTTCTTTACGAAGCCAGCGAAGGCAAACGCAGGAGCACCAATTCACTTCGGATTCCCGCCTGGGAGTCACCTGATTTGGAGGGAAAGGCGCGAAAAGAGTTTTCTCTTTCCTTTTGGAAGGGGCGATGGCAGCCGGAGCCTCCTTGCAGGGTTTGCTGGAAGAAGCCATCTGCTCCATTTGCCTGGACCTTTTCCAGGACCCCGTGCTCATCCCGGAGTGCGGCCACAACTTCTGCCGGGGCTGCCTGACCCGCAGTTGGGGGACGTCGGAATCGGAGGCTTCCTGTCCCGAGTGCAGACAGACCTTCGCGCCCCGCAGCGTCCTCCCCAACCAGCAGCTGGCGCGCATGGTGGAAGTGGCCAGGGGATGCAGCCGTCATCCGGGCGAGGAAGGGGGGAGCTTCTGCCCGAAGTACCGGGAGCCCCTCAAGCTCTTTTGTAAGCACCACGAGACCCTCATCTGCTTGGTCTGCGACCGATCCAAAGAGCACAGGGGCCACCAGGTGATCCCTGCGGAGGAGGCTTTCCGGGAATACCAGGTAGGAATCATCCAGGAGGAATCGTTGCGGTTGGAGAGCATCCAGATCCTTGGCCTTCCTGTCAATCCTTGATCACTTTACTTGCTTCCTCTGTTTTCGGCAAACTGGGTTTAGCCTGGCTCAGAAGCCAATCAGAACCAGACAGCAGGTTCTGTTTTGGAGATCTTTGTGGCAGCCCCTGAGATATTGCAAGATTGCTATCATCATGTCTTCCCTAATCCTTCTTTTCATTAGACGGGACATACCCAGTTCCTGCAACCGTTCTTCATTTGTTTTAGCCTCCAATTGAATTATTTAATTGAAATACTTTAGCAAAAAGATCTCAGGAGCTAAAAAAAAGCTGAGACCCCTAACCACATACAAATAGAAATTTTACACACTTAAGATCCAGGAAGTTAACACCCTAAGAATCACTCATTGGTTCTCAGACATGAGTTTCTTTTCTCCTCCTCCTTCATAAATTGCATATTTTATACTAATAAGCTTTCTTATCAAAAGGGGTGTGTATTTTATTATTATAGTAAGTTACCAAAGTGTATGTCTATGTGCCTTAGCTAGCATCCTCTAAGCTGAATCCTTCTAACTACCTTGTTATTTTCTTGTTGCTAGGCAGCAGTGTCCCCCCCATTCGTTCCTGCTCTTATTAGACTCCTCTGCAGCTTTCTGCCTGGGCCATTCCTTTAACAAACTTCCCTGATTCCAGCCTGAGAGCTTCGCCTCCTGCTTCATCCTCTCATATTCCTATTTGTTGAAGGCAGATTTACCATATTCCTTGACTTAGAACCATTCAATTTCTGACTGTTCAAAGTTACAATACCATTGAAAAAAGTGACTTACAACTGTTTTCACACTTATGACCATTGTAGCCTCTCTGTGGTCACTGATCCAAATTGGGGTGATTGGCAAATGGCAAGTATTAATGATGGTTGCAGTGTCCCTGTCTTGCTTAGTAAAGGAAATTGCCTGTAGAGGGAAATAGGCTCCCTTTCTACCAGCTCCCTTTCCACATTTGCTCTTGAGCCAAATTGTCATGGAGTCCTCCAAAATCTTGAGTGCAGACCCTGAAAAACACTCCTGCTGGATCAGCCCAAACTTTCATTCCTCAGTGATGCTTCTGGGATAGCTGCAACCAGGAGACTTAGGCAGCTCCATTTAATGTCATTGCAAGTAGTCCCCGACCTAGAACCATTCATTTAGTACGGTTCAAAGTTAGAACGGCAATGGAAAAAGTGTCATAAGGTTTTTCACCCTTGTGATCATTGCAAGCATCCCTGTGGTCACATGATCAAAATTTGGATGCTTGGCAACTGCCATGTATTTATGAGGATTGCATCTATCATCTAACTGGGTCTTCCCTCCAAGATAATTATTCACGGAACTCAAAAGTTGTATTTTCTCTTCAGATCAAGGTGGAGGATTGTCTGAAGGCTCAGAAGGAGCAGAAAGAAAAAATAGCTACTTACAAAAGCGACACAGAGCAAACAGTGCAGGAGATGCTTGTAAGTATTGATCCAGTGCTGAGGAGCTTCTGAGCTAATAGGAAGGAGAACCCCATCCGCCATCTTGGATAATAGGCAGCCTGTTTGCAAGTACAAGTTCTGACTTAAGGGAAATTCAAGCTAAAGACAGTATTAGGACACAGAACTTGTTCTTAACCTGGGGACTGAGATGTCACCATTGCCTGAATGAGTCACAGTTGGGTTAAATGCAGCTATCCCATGAGCCCTCTTTTCTACAACAGGTTTGGTTGGCATAATAAATTAATGCAAACTATTTCATTTTATTGAAAAAAATGTGAACTCATTTTTCTGTCTCCTTTTTTGGAATCCCTGATTGCCAAGAAAATTTTCATGAGAGATCATTTAAACCGAAACCTTTTTCTTTTTAGAAACCTTCCCCTCTGCCCCTTTTTATATCAAAAGGGTTATTTTTCTCCTTAGGAAAGTCTCCCACCTCAGTTCTGGAAGGGAATCCGTTTAATTATTATAGCAGTTAAAATAAAAATAATTAAGTAAAATAATTAAAATAAAAGTATGTCTTTCTTGTTCCAGGATCTCAGCGAAAAAGTCAAAAAAAAATATAGTGGCTGAATTCAGAGAACTACAACTCTGGTTGTAATGGTTAGACAATAAAATATAGCAATGAAATATGTAGGCTTTTAGAAAATACTAAATATATAAAGATGTATTCTTTTCTTATTATATCTACAAAATGATTTTAGGATAGATTTGGGATGATAATATGAACTGTCATAAAACAAATTAAGTAAAATATGATTATTTTGTAAAGCATGAATGAAAAGTATAGTCAAATGATTAATAATGATATTAATGTATTTAATATTTGATTGAAAATACGAGATTATATGCAATGTAATTGTAATTGAAGACTACGAAATGGAAGCACAAAGCAATTTGTAAACCAACCGGCACACTGTGTGTATATATATATAGAAGATGGCTTGATGTTTTTATGTTTTGTTTGTTTATGTTTGTTTTAAAAACCAATAAAAATTAAAAAAAAAAGACTATGAAAAATGTAGGAAATGGTCCTTATACAAGTAATTAGGGAGAAAACAGTCATGTTTCCATGTACGCATGGAGCAATTTTAGTTGTATTTAGGAGTCTCACAGCCCCTGGATAAAAGCTGCTTTTAAACCTGTTTGTCCAGCTGGCTCTGCTTCTGTCTTCTGCCTGATGGTAAAAGTGAGGGAAGACACTAACCAGGATGAGAATCATCCCTCAGTATCTTCCTTACTCTGTTGAAACAGCGAGACCTGGCCTTGTCTTCCAGTGGTTTCTTGTGCCCAATTAATCATTCTCTGAAGTGCCTTCCTGTCCTCCGCTGTTTGTACCATACTGTTATGCAGCGTGCGAGGACACTTTCTATTGTAGACCGATAGAAAGAGGTCATCAGCCATTTTTCCACCTGATTTTTTCCAAAGACTCTAAGGAAATGGAGTCCCAGTTGAGCCTTCCTAACCACCAGGGAGGTGTTATTTTTCCAGGTGAGGTCTTGACTAATAAGCACTCGCAAGAATTTGAAAGAGGAAACCCTCCCCACACAGTAGTTCGGAGAACCAGAAAATACTACCTCTGACTGGCCCTGCCCCCATCTATTCTCTGCCTCCTGAGTCCCAGCTGATCGGCTGGGTCTTCTTTGGTTGCCCTGCAAAGGAGAACGGAGCTGGAAAGCAGGTTAGTGGGGTGGGGAGGGAATTGGGATTTTGCAGTATCCTTCCCCTGCCATGCCCAGAACTGGTAGTAAAAAAAAATTGAATCCCACGATTGATATACACATTAAAAGTGCCCTATGACAAATTTTCATACTTATGACCAGGGGTGGGCTTGGACCTCAAGGGACCACCAAACTCATAATTTTAAATCCTGTGGACCACTAACAGGAATTTTGACAGACGTTGCCTTGCTGACGGTGGGAAAGTCAGTCCCATATTCCAGAGCTGCAGTAGTCACAAGACCGGTGCTTTGGTCATCCCAGAGCAGCTGCTCCTCCACCCGGGTGCACCGGTCATGTGGGTGGCACAGCCTTGTGTTCCGGAGCAGCCTGGATTGCTTTTGGGGGGAGTACTTGGGGGGGAGACATTTCTCTTTAGACCACCAAAATTTTCTCCTGGCCCACCAGTTGGTGACTACCGCTCTGCCAGGTTGCTGGGTGGGTGTGGCCATGGTGGGTATGGCCTAGTCAGCCTCCTCCACCACAGTTGGTAGGGGGTATCTGTCCCATTTCTGGCCTTCCCGAACTTCCGGGAGACCCATTTTTCATCCTCCCGGAGCCTCTGTGCACAGCCTGCACTTACCTGGCATCCAAAACGGGCTGCATGGGGACTCCTGGGAGAGGCGGAGTGGGCGGGGTCAGCCAGGAACGGGATTCAAAGGTTCTCTGAACTCTGCAGAATCTGAGCGAGGGGCCCCCGTGAGCCCCCAGCAGCCCCCACTACTTATGGCCATGGCAGCATCCCCATAATTACAACATTCCAATGTTCAACATTCCAATGTTTGGCCATTGGTTCCTATTTATGACGGTTGCCGTGTCCCCGAGTCAGGTGA
>NW_020769440.1:0-36281 GCF_900518735.1 Pseudonaja textilis
CGACGGGGACGGAGCGTGAAAAACGGTCGTAAGTCCAGGACCATCCGCATTTACGGTCGGAGGCCAGCTGCTAACCATCCGTTACGCCGTCGAGAGAATAATAGCAGCAGCAGCAGCAGCAGCAGCAGCAGCAGCGACAACGACAACGACAACGGCAACCATAATTTAAATAAATAAAATAAAAAATCTTTAGAAATATAGCCGGTACCGCTCGTCAAAGTCTCGGATCTGTGGAACCGAGAGGAGGGTTTAACCTGGAAATAAGGAGAGGAGGGTTTAACCTGGAAATAAGGCTTCTAGGGGCTCACTAAGAAAGGAGTTTTCGAAAGGACCACGGGAACATGGGCATTTCGGATAGGATGATGAACAGGCTCTGATGCTAAGGAGATCTACCCCCCACTCCCCGCCTGAAAAAAGGGGGGGGGGAAAGAAACCTGTTCCGAACGCAAAGGGCATTAAAGAAAACAAAGCAGGAGAAACCTCGTTACAAAATGTATGGGATGCTGCGAAAGCGTATAGCAGAGGGGTGATCACAACCTATACAAGAAGAAGGGAATATTAAAAAGAGACAAAGGCAACAATCCCGAGAACAAGAGCATCCAAAATTGCAGAAGGATCTACAATGGGAGAAGGATTGCGGTGGTGGTGGTGGTGGTGGTGGTGGTGGTGGTGGTGGTGGAATTGGGGTATGGAATAGATGTAGATAAACGGCAGACATTACGGCCTAGAAATTATAAATAAGCTACGTCAACGGCCTATAAAGAGAATTTGTAGAAGATGTTCTACAGGTGGCATTTATCCCCTGTGAGAATTGCTAAGATGCTTAAAGACAAGTCGGCGAAGTGCTGGAAAGGTCAGAGGACACCAGGAACGTACTACCACACGTGGTGGACATGCACAGAGGCTAAAAGGTATTGGACTGGAACACACATGCGGCTGGAGAAGATGATGAAACGGCCTACAGACTTCAAACCAGAGACATTTCTATTGGGGGATTTTGCCTGAGGTTTATAAGCAAGGGTTAACGCATTTGATTATCCATACGCGGTATGAACCGCAGCTAGGATTGTATTTATAGGCACAAAATTGGAGAGGAGAAATGAAAAAATTCCGAGAGAGGAGGAAAAAAATAATGGAACGTGCAGAAATGAGTAGATTGACAATGGCGATTAGAGAACAAGAAGAGCAAGACGGCTGTAAAATTTGGAATTTATTTTACGAACGGCTGGATAGAAGAGGAAAGAATTGAATTGCGTAAGTACGACATATATTATATTGTTATTGATACACGGATGACTTAGATAGAGCAAGAAGAGGGAATTTGAAATATAGTATTGAAAGTGGAGAATCATAAAGCTGAGGATACCAGAGTGAGCGATGTATGCGATATAAAACACCGATTAGAACGATTATAAACATGCACAAGTTAAATAGGGACGATAACATTATTTGGCGCACGAAGAAATACGTACCCAACTGACACACGGTGGAACAGAAAGAAGATGTTAGACGTTTGTTTCGTTGCGGTGGCGGTGGCGGTTATAAAAATAAAGAACTTCTGTACATGTACAAATGTGCATACATATGCACGCATGTTGTGATTGGAAGGATCGGTCCTGTTGGGAGTTTTGACTCTGATGACTGTTAGATCGTGGATTGACGTCAGAACCAGGAAACGTTAATCTGAAGGGCAAGCCAGTTAATTAGCACGTTGCCTTAATGGGTATAAGAGGACACAGCTGAGCTGGTGCCTTTCGCCAGAAACAAAATTTGACTATTTGAGTGAGGACGTTACAGCAAAGAGCTCTGAGGCTGAGAATTTATTGCCAGGACTGGTTTGCCGGACAGAGTAAGATTTATGCTGTGGTTTCTGCCAGCCGTTATCTAATAAGACTTCTTTCCGTTTGATTTAATTGTGAAACGGCTGCTTTCTGTTTTGTTCGTTTGAATTTCGAAGGGGAGTCATAACACACACATATATACATACATACATACATACATACATACACACATACACACACACGCGCGCACACACACACACACACACATACACACCCACAAACCCACACACCCATGCATACACACCCACGCATAGATACATATATATATATATATATATATATATACATGTATATACATGTATATACACGTATATACATGCATATACACATATATACACACACACATATCTATATATCTATATATGTATATATCTATATCTATCTATATCTATATCTATATCTATCTATCTATCTATCTATCTATCTATCTATATATATATACACACACACACACACGCATAAATACATATATACACATATATACACATCTACACATATATACATATAGTTATGGGGTTGGGGGTGGGTGGATGGGTGGGAAGAAGAAAAAAAAAAGAGCAACTCCCCACCCCCCACCCCCAAATAATCTCTATATGAAAAGAAATGCAAAAGGCCAGCACCAGGAGAGGCGTTTCACTTTCAGTTTTGGTTTCACAGCAGCAGGCAGCCTGACTACGGAACAGTTGCCCTAAGCCACGCCCAGGCTCCCAGCCAAGGCTGTTTCGGTTTTGCAAAGGAGGAGTTTCTCAACTCCTCCCTCTCTCACACCGACAGGAGCGCTGCTGGCCAGATGACTCCACGATGGAGGGTAGGGAGAGGCCTGTTTTCCCCCCCACGCCCCCCCTCTTATTTTCTTCCCCTTTTTGTATTCTGTTTGTGTTCAGAAGAGGGGGACTGGGCATAAAAGGGACACCTTGAAATAAGGGAGGATGAACGTTTCATTAAAAGTGATAATGGCAGCTAAACTTCTTAAGTGCCCTCAAGGAGGAAGTTGTTTTTCTGGAGAATTCAGGAAGCCTCAGCGGTGGTTTTTCACTTCCCCCCCCCCTTAGGTGAAACACCCTATGGAAGATTTGGGGGGTCAAAACTTTTTGGTGGTAATAACAGTACTCCCACTTCATACCACCAAGAGGGATTATTTAATCAAAGTGCTTCCATGGGGCTATTGAGGATGCTTAATTTGAAGGGGGGGATGTGGACACTTTATTCATGAAAGCACAATGCTCCCACATGGCTTGTTCACCCTTTGACAGGTTGGCAAAAAGCAAGACAAGAAACAAAATCAAACCAAGCCCCCCACCCCCAAAAACCCCTGAAATAACATGCACGGAGCCGACACGGTCGCGGTAGACTGGACCCAACGCCCTCCGCGGATGTCCCGGGGGCCCGGCGCTTCAACCTTGGAAGCCGGACTTCTGTGTTCAGATGTAGATTGAAATCCGGAATCGGGTTGTGAAGGCCCTGATGCCATGCCATGATACAGACAAACACAGCGCGCTGGAACCCACACTGCTTGTCTAGTAGAAGGATCTTCCATGGCAGCATAACCACAACCCCAGGTGATCAGTGGTGTAGGGCCTTTCCAGGTTGGTTCTGGAGCTTGGAGATACTTTACCAAAGGCCTTGCTAAAGATTCAGTAGTTCAAAAATGCAAATTAACAGGTGAGTCTGCAAGAGAATCTTAAAAGTTTAAATAATTCCAAGTATATAATGCTACAGCAATGAGATTTTAAATCTTTCACAGATGGTAAGGGCCAGACTCAGTTTGTAATTGTTTCTGAAGCAATGCCTTAAAAGTACGATGAGCTCACTCAACTATAGCTTGACCCTGAGAGTTGTAAGGAATTCCGTGCACTAAAGTAATATTCCATTTCTGACAAAAGGTTTGAAATTCCTTACTAATATAAGCTGGGCCATTATCAGTTTTCAACTGAGAAGGCCAAACCATTACAGCAAAAGAGGATAGGCAATGAGAAATAACATCTGAAGTATGTTCATGTTTTGAAACAGTAACCCAAAGGAAATGTGAATGAGTGTCAATAGACGTGTGAAGATAACAGTATGGCTTAAAGGTTGAAAATTGAGTTACATCCATTTGCCAAATTTGATTAGCTTGGGTTCCTCATGGATTGACACCTACTGGAAAGGGAACTGCCAGTTGCTGACAAGCTGGACAAGCACGGACAATATCCCGGGCTTGAGATAATGAAATTTTAAATTGCTTTGCAAGCGATTTGGCATTTTGATGAAAATAAGAATGGCTATCAACAGGATCAACAAACAAAGATGCAACATCCTTTAAGGATTCATCTGCCTTCTGATTTCCTTCAGTCAAGGCATTAGTAAAGGGAGTATGACTCCGAATGTGTTCTACATACAAGGAATACAAGCAAGTTTCCAAACTATTCTTTAAAGATAAGAACAAGGATAACAAATTCTTATCCAAAGAGAGAGGACAATAAGAAAAAGGGAAGAGATTGCATAGCTAAATACACATATTGAGTATCAACAATCAAGTTAATGGGTTGGTCATTGAACAATTGTAAAGATAAAATCACAGCAGCCAGCTCAGCATGTTGAACTGAAGTCTGCATGGCAGTAAATTTAGAATACCATTGTTGTTGAACCTGCCAGACGACCACACCCCTTGTAGGTGAGCCATCAGTAAAGATTGTAAGAGCTTTAGAAATAGGATTTCGCACAAAAATGGAAGAAAAGGCCAGATTTAAAGTAGTAGTAACCACTATTCTAGGATCCTTGGGTAAAGAATATAATAAGTTTCCCACATATTGAGAAAAGGCTATCTGATATGATTCTGAAATCATCATCAAATGCTCGTGTTCAACTTTTGTACGAGTGAAAGCTATGCTAATGAGATCCTGTCCTGTAAGATGTATGGCTCATTTACGACCTTTAATAATCAAATCCTCTAATGCTGATTTGATAAGGATAAATGTTTCTAGGCAGAGTAGCAGACAAATTAATCCATTCATGAATGTTGATTGCTTGTAGAGAGGCATTAGAATAAAGACATCCTGTGGGTAAGGGTGCAGTAGGAAGAATAGCTAAACAAAGTCCTATTGTTAAGGATGTTATCCTGTCCACATATCGATGCTTAAACTTATTCAATAGTTCTTGAAGGCATGTTCTTTGAAGATCAGTTAATACAACTAGATCTCCTGGTGATTGTGCTCCCTTCAAAGACTGAAATAAGGGCAACACATCACCAGTTCTAATGTAGAAGAATGGGCGTGCCCAATTAATAATGCCAAGTAATTTTTGCCATTGTACTAAAGTATATGATTTCTGTACTTGTAATTCAGGAAGAACTGGAATGGAGCAATTATGCAACATTCTATGTCCTAAGTAGGTATAAGGTTCTACCTTTTGAATTTTGTCTGAGGCTATATACAATCCCTGTTGTGCCACAATATCCATTAACTCTTTTAACAATTTAGATTCATCAAAATCTGGGGCTGCTATCAATATATCATCCATATAATTATAGACTAAATAGGAAGGAAATTTATTCCTAAAGGGTTGAAGAGCATTATTCACAAAATCTTGACAAAGTGTAGGGGAATTAAGCATTCCCTGAGGCAATACTCACCAATGATATAGTTTTGTGGGCATGTTATTATTAAAAACTTCTCTTAAATCATGAAGGAAATGCCATTTCCCATTTTTCTTTTTTATAACAAAAACAGGAGTATTTCAAAGACTAGTAGAAGATTCTATATGACCAGCAGCCAATTGTTCTTGAACCAATTGTTTTAAAGCAGCAAGTTTTTCCCTTGATAATGGTCATTGTTCCACCCAAACCAGCGTAGAACAGAGCCATTTAAGAGGAAGAGCCATTGTCAAGAATCAAATGTGCATTAAGAAGAGAAAGGATATCATGGCTCCAAATATTAGTATGAATATCTAGAATGTATGGTTGTAGGAAAAAAGACTTACCAGCAAATGTTGTAACATTAATTTCTTGAACACTCTGCCAAGCAGCTGTAGAACCTCCTATTCCCCACAATGAAGAAACTGTCGTTTTTGCCATTGTACTGGCCATTGTAAAGTGGAGATGACAGTAACTTCTGCTGCAGTATCCAATAACCCTTGAAATGGTTGTTTATTTAGGAATAGAGAGGAGTTCAGCTGATGAAGTAAGCCTACAGATAAAAAAAGTTGATCCAAATCCTGCATCCACACGATTACCTATGCCAGGAGATGGATTTTCATATAGAAGAAGAAACAATTGAACAACAGAAGAATTACAAGGAAGAACTTGAGGAAGATTCACCCAAATCTGAATCATGAGGATACCAGTGTAATCTGAATCTATTACACCAGGCACAACAAAACAGCCCTTTTTGTGTGCAGAAGAACAAGGCAAAATTAAGCCAACTAATCCTGAAGGAAGAGGTCCTTTAAATTGAGATGGAACTATTTTAACTTCCAAGGGAAATTTTAACTCAATTTCCTCTTGAGTGATTAGATCAATCCCAGCACTACCAGCTGTGGCTTGGGAGGAGTGAGAGAGACTGCTGGAGGAGTCAAATAATATTTGCTTCCAATCTTCAGGAATCATTGTATAACCATTTTTTATTCCTTCTACAAGTCCTTTTGTAAAATTACCACTAATCCCATAGTCTGTAACTGCCTTTTTAAACTCTCTTAAGATCTGATAAGGCAGACCCTCCCATTCTGCTACTTGCAATCCAAGCTGTGGCCCCTGACCAGGATGATATTGTACTGGACAAACAGACACTTATTCTGCAAGTTCTGTTCCTGAGACAGAGGCATCTTTTTTACAGTTCTCAACCAATTTCTGAAAAGAGGAATGAACAATAGAGTCAGGAGGCTTTTGCCCTGTATCTGCAGAAGCTGAGGAAATTGAAGACATATATTCAGGTGAAGAAGGAGGATAAATGACAACATTAGTATAACATGAAGGTAGAGGTGTTAAAAGAGAAAGTTCATTGTGACCAAATTTTTCAATTGCATATCTACATAAATGCCACACCTGCAAAACTTCTATTTCTGCTCTAGGTTCAGAATGCAATGTATTCCCTATATGTTCCCAATCAGTTAATTTTAAAGACTCCTCTTCTGGATACCATAAGCACTGAGCTGCAATCTCCTGGACCAGCCTTAAGAGATTTTTGTCTGGTACCTCAGTATTATTATTTTTCAACAAATAGCCTAATTCATCTACCTGCTTCCTTTGTTCCTCAGAAAGCGAGCACCCCATACTTACAGAAACCAAAAGGTTGAGAAACCGCAAAGGGTTGAAGGTGCACCAAATCCTTGCCAGATGAAGTAAGAGGGTCCCTGTTCATGTGCCACTTGTTGTAATGATGAGGCAGTTGAGGTGTTTGATCATGATCAAATGAATCATGATGAACTTTATTGGAGTCTAGTCTTAAATTTATACACATTTTTAGTAATCCTCTAACATTGGTTAACTTTGGTTGTTGCTTAACTTTTGTTACTGTTTAGCATAGTAATTAACACAACTAATTATCTCTAGTTAAAGTCTAACATATGTTTACTTCCTCTCTCTAATCCTTCTTTGCATTAGTGATTTTGTTTGCCTGTGTTGTATTTGCTTTGGAACCTTCATTACCTGAGGTTTGCCATCAAGATAATGACATTCCTGCAATTACAATTCTACAAATGTCCCTTCTGGCCCTTTAATTCTGGTAGTTATCCACTTTATCCTGATGAATCCGCATACAGATGGGAGGTTGAACAACTAGCCTTGTGGTGCAACTGGAACAATCTTGAACTAAATACACTCAAAACCATAGAAATGGTGGTAGATTTTAGGCGAAACCCTCCCATACTACCACCTCTTACAATACTAGACAACACAGTATCAAGAGTAGAGACCTTCAAGTTTCTAGGTTCTATAATATCTCAGGACTTAAAATGGACATTTAACATAAAAACATCATCAAAAAAGCACAACAAAGAATGTTCTTTCTGCACCAACTCAGAAATCTCAAACTTCCCAAAGAGCTACTGATTCAATTCTGCAGAGGAATTATTGAATCTGTCATCTGCACCTCTATAACTGTCATGCCCCTGTTGGAATCTGATTCCGAGGGAGAAGTTGAGCAGCTGACAGGGAATGGGAATGTGGCTCTGGTGGCTGTGGAAGAAACTGGGGAAGGGCACAGTCCGGCTGGGCATTCAGAGGAAGACCCAGGGCCACCCCCTCTTCATCCTAGGGCACGCAGGGAGGAACAGAGAAGGGAGCAATGTGAGTTACAGGGGAGAAAAGGGCCCTGATTCCCTTCATTAGCTGCAGCTGGGAAAACAGGATTTTAAAAGGGCGTTTGTGCACAGCACCTTTCTGGAAGCAAAGTGTGAACTTTTTTGGTTTGTCAAGTCTTATCTGGGTTCTGGCGTCCTCCCAGCTGTGTGTGTTTCGTTATCATTTGAAGTATGCAATTCCTTATCCTGCCCTGTCTCGTTAATTGCTGCAGCGTGGTTTGTGTTGGTTTTTATTTATAATTCATATGTACTTTGGGTTTGGACTGAATTTCTTTCCTTTAAAAACTGTTCTTGGGAGAATTTTTTTTCCAGTCGATAATAACTGGACACTGGGGGCCAAGTTGGAGGTATTAAAAGGACTTTACCTACTTTTGTGACTTTGCTACTGTTGTGCCACACCCTGGGTCATCAAAATAACTGTCTGGTTTGACTCTGCAACCAAACAAGACAGACATAGACTTCAGAGGATAACTATAGCTGCAGAAAAGCAATTGCTACCATCCTGCCTTCCATTGAGGACCTGTATACTACAAGAGTCAAAAAGTGGGCTATGAAAATATCTACAGACCCCTCACATCCTGGACATAAATTGTTTCAACTTCGACCCTCAAAACGAAGCTATAGGGTACTGCACACCAGAAAAACTAGACACAAGGACAGTTTTTTTTCCTAAATGCCATCACTCTGCTAAACAGCTAATTTCCCATAACACTGTCAAATTATTTACTAAGGCTCAGTGGTGGGGTTCAATTTTTTTTACTACCGGTTCTGTGGGCATAGCTTGGTGGGCATGGCAGGGAAAGGATATTGTAAAATCTCCAGTCAGAGGTGATATTTGCCGGTTCTCCAAACCACTCAAAATTTCCGCTACCAATTCTCCAGAACTGGTCAGAACCTGCTGAATACCACCTCTGGTAAGACTGTATTACTATTATTCTTCTCATCCTTTCTATTATCTATCTCTTCCCACTTATTACTATAACCATGTTGCTTGTATCTGTACAATTTATATTGTTTTATTTGTTTCCCTAGTATGATTTGATTGCATATTAGTAGCCTATGTATGATTTGATTGCTTATAGTAACCTATGACTATCACTAAGTGTTGTATCTTATGATTCTTGATGAGTGTATTTTATTTTTTTCTTATGTACACTGAGAGCATATGCACCAAAGACAAATTCCTTGTGTGTCCAATCACACTTGGCCAAAAAAGAATTCTATTCTATTCTATTCTTTAGCCAAACGCTATGCAACATGCCTACAATAAAAATTCCATGGAATAAGCAAACATACTTGCAGAGGAGCAGAATGGCTTTAGGGAAAGCTGATCTACCATTAATATATAGTATACCAGTAGTCTATCATCCCATGAAAAATCCTCCCTCCACAACAGAACATTCCTATATGTCACTTTCATAGACTTTAAAATTGGAGACCTTGTCAATTGAGTGACATCTACTTTTTTTAATATGTATGCTTCATGAAGGTATGTCACTCAAAGTAAGAGTAATCTCCAGGACCACCTCTCCAAGGTCATCAGAACTAAGAAGGGTGTCAAGCAAGGATATTATTGCCCCCATTCCTATTTGATTTCTATGTCAACTCCAGGATGGGCCTTCTCCTCAGCATGAATTCCCCACCCTACCGCAAAAAAAAAACAACAACTTGCTGGAAGACACATTTCTGTTCTACTCAGATGACAGCATTACTTTCAAGAACACCTTTGGGCCTTAAAAGAGCACTGAAAGTTCTAGAAAAATATTGAAGGAACATTATCTAGTACACAATTATCAGAAAATCAGAATCATGGCTTTTGCCAAAAGGCCCAAGAGATACTTGTGGAGTTTAAATGGGCAGAAAGACTGAGCAGCTCTCCTGTTTCAAGTATCTGGAAGTAATATCTGCTAGCAGTAGGAAAACTCATAGGGATATAACCATATTAAAGATTTGATTGGTTCGTTTGTTTTAGTTACTTTTGATCTGAATCTATATAGGTTTTGAACCACAGTTTCGGATAAGGTTAATCATTCACTCTAAAATTGACTGGCAGGTTTCTTTGTACACTAATCTTTCCCCCCAACACACACTTTTCAGTTTGTTATTGCTTCTTTGTTTTCTTTCATTGCTCTTTCTCTCTCTCTTTGTATCTTTGTATTTTCTGTAAATAATTATTATAATTTAAAGCAAGGGTCTTCAAACTTGGCAAGTTTAAGACTTGTGGACTTCAACTCCCAGAATTCCTGAGCTAACATGACTGGAGGAGGAATTCTGGGAGTTGAAATCCACCAGTCTTAAAGCTGTCTAGTTTGAAGACCCCTGATTTAAAGGGATGACTATTATAGTCTACACTCCACCATTTTTTTTTTACAGAAAAGTGATGATGAAGTTGAACTTCTAAGGGCTCTCAACATGGAAGAAGTTTACTGCCCTGGAAATCTCAAGTAGCTCTAGGGAATGGTGATTTTTCTCCTTCCTGTATGTTTACATGAAACTCCCTTTAGAGTAATTAAGAAAAAAAACTTTTGGCATGATACTGATGTTCCTTCCATCTTCAGATCATCAGAGGAAAGACTCAATCTTAAATATTTCCATAAGGCACTAAGGCTTCTGTGCATGGTGGTCATTTCCTCCAACCCTTTCTTAAAGGAAGGCTTGAGTCAATCCTGCCTCTGGCAAGAGTCTTAGAAGGAGAGTTTAAAGACAAGTCCAGGTAGAGTTCTAAGAAAGGACAGGAAAAGCTGTTCACAGCACATATTTGTGATGTTGAATTAACTAAAGACTTCTGTGAAGTGGAAAGAGAGCTGTTCACACTTCTGAGAAAAGGAGATAGTAATCTGGATCTTAGCAGAAGATGGAACTCCCTGATCAGATGAGTGTCAGGAAGAATATTGGCTGAAAAACCTCCAGGTGCAAAAGGGGAATGAGGACAGATCATTTCTGCTGTTCCTCTGGCTGGAAATGAAGTCACTCTGTGAAACCAGGGGGAGGAGTGGACATGCTCTTTAGGCCATAAGAAAGGTCTTTCAGTGAGGCACACAGCCCACACAATAGCACTGGGCAGCCTCCTTTGTTTATTGCTTGTATTTAAGAGATGGGCTTACAAGGGAAACCTGAATGGCAGTCAGAGTGGAGCGGCCACCTTCAGGCATTCAATTTGGAATTCTCAAAACAGAAAATCTTTCTATTTTGTTTTGTTGTCACGTTTGGGGGAATCCTGTTTGGATTTTTTTTTTTAAACAAATTTTATTAATTTTAAAGACAAAACATCATTAAACATTGAAAACATAAAACCTCTTTCCATTGTAAATCTTTACAAGGCAGGTAAAACATTATTTTATATCGCATACTTCTAATTTACCCCATTTCCATATAAACACATAAATATCTTTTAACAAATTTCTCATTATTTCTCTTTACTCTTATTCATTACATTTCTTTTCTATATTTATCTATTATATAGTCATCATATTTATATTTCCCTCTGACTTGTTTGCAATTATTCTCATCTGACATTCCTCCGAGGTTTTATTAATTCTCAATCAAACATACACACACAAACACAAAAACATAAAACTTCTTTTTAGAAAGTAGCTTGGCCCCAGATTGCCTCTCTTTGTATGGACTTCAATTAAATTCATGCTCATCTTATATACCATTACCTATCTTATTTACCATTCTATATCTTCTATATAACTCCTCCCCGCTTTTCAATCTTCTTAATTCTATTTTATATATTTCATCTTACTTTAAATCAATATACTTATATCTTTTGTCCATTCTTTTCCAATTAACCATTTATCTCATTCTCAATAATAAAAAAAAAGAAAATTTCTCCTGGAATCACTAATCAGAGTATGATGCCTTTCTATCATTCCCCTAGATTAACATTTAAAATAACACCTAGATCCCAATCTGATTCTGCTTAGTACATTCTACCTACTAAATTTTAAGAAAGAAAAAAAAAGAAAAGAAAAAGAATAAGTCTCTAAAATAGTTAAGTACATAATTAAATATTAAAATCTATCATTGAATCATAAACATTGTAATATTTTAATTTATTAAGTCTTATAACATTCCAATTGTCTATTTCAAAAACAGGTGCTACAATAATAAATCTATAATAACATCAACACATTAGCCCATTAAACTCTATAATTAAACTAAACATTTTAAACATTTCCTTTAATATTTTATTAAAACTTAAAGTCTATCATTATTAAACATTTTAACATTATTAAACACTTTAATATTTTAATCTTTTATTAAATCTTATAAAATTCTAATTTTCTATTTCTAATACAAATACTACAATACTATCTTATGTACTTTGCAGAATCTTTTTTTTTTAATTATGCATTACCCTTTATCCCTAAATTTTTTTTTTCTTTTTCCCATCTTGTTTTATACCTTTGTGGCTTTTCCCCTCCTTTTCCCTTTCTTTCTTAACCCACCTAGCCTTTTTTACCCCCTCCTCTCCTAACCTCCACCTTTTTAGCTTCCCCTCTGTTGTATTCCTCTTTCCTTTTGCTTTCTAACATTGTATTGATTTTGCATCTTATTTTTCTCTTTCTTGGGTGTTTTTTTAGGTCTTAAATCCTTCCTTTTCCTTCCTCTCTTTCTCTTTTCTTTCTTGATCAAACTTTTTGGTTCATTAAAAATGGCTTCTTCTTCCTCTGCTTCCTCCACCTGTTGTTGAGTTTGCTGGTAAATAGCAAGTGCCATTTCTAAAAAGCGAAAGGCTTCTCCCACAGCGTCCTTGCCTTCTTTCCTTGTTTTTCCATATTGTTAGTTCATCAAGAGATAAAGCCATTATAAATCTTTTCTTCTTCTTTTTCTTTTTCCTCTTCTTCTTATTAAACCAACCAAGATATTTCAAAACTTAAAACCGTTCCCCAAAGTCCCAGAGTCATCAAACAGTCCAAACAGAGCACAAAGTTCTTCCCTTTGCAATTTCTCTTCCTGGGGTAATATCAGTTAGGAAAAAACCCAATCTGTATTTTAAAGCCTTATTGCAGTTCACTTCTAGTCTCTTAATCTTCAAGGCATCTCCTCCAACAAAATCTTAATATAAATTTTTTTTCCAGTCCTCTCCCTTCCCACTTGTAACAAAGAGCTTTAAATTTTTACCTTCTGTAAAAAAGCAGGTTTTTCAGTGTCCATTTGTTAACTCCATAAGGGAGGGAGAGTAACTTTCCCTTTCAGCACTTCCATTCACCGCTTTAAGAAACCTCCATTGGAAACAATGTATCATCCAAAAGATCGTAGCTTTCAGGATATTAAATGTATCTTTAAAGTCCCGGTTCAGCCAAAAAACTTTCACTTTACAACTTTCTCCTTCTTCCTCCTGAACAGTCTTGTCCAGCTGCCGGCTTCTTTGTGGCGGCCATTACAGACCGCCGCTCCACCGCCTTGAGAAAAGGGGTTTTGCCGGCTGGGGAGGGGGTCTGCAATACCCCCCAACTCCTATCCGGATCCCCCCTATCTTCGGCTGCCTCTACAGGGCAGCCTTATCCTCCAGACCTGTCGGGATCGGAAGCACCAAGACGGCTAGCACGACAGGGATCGCGCAGAGTCGCGAATCCCTGCCGTCGCCAAAGCCTGGCAAACCGGAAGTTGTGTTTGGATTTTTTTAAGCAGGAGCATATCTGGTTGTTGTGCCTCTGAGGTTTGAACCAGGTCGGTCAGCAGATGTAGGCTCGAGTGAGAAGGAAGATCTGGCATTGAGATTCAAGCCTGCATTGCTGAGCAACATTGAGAGGAGTCTGGGGGAAGAGGAGGAGTTGAATCTGAGAGATGAGCCTAATTTATCAGAAGTTTCAGAGACGTCTTCCTCTTCTGGAACTCCCTCCCTGATTGTACCTCAGGTTAAGGTGTGCCAGAGGCTTCAAGTGATGATGAAACTGTCGGATGCTGGCTGGATGCTCGGACTAGGAGAAGATTGAGATGTCAATCTCAATTAGAAAAGAGATGTCCAGCAAAGGATTAATTAATGAGACTGACACACCCCTTAAAGGGATATTTAAGGAGCGTTGCTAACGCCTTTCCCCCGCTCGAAGCAAAGTGGATTTTGCTTTGGGAAGAAGTGCGTCTGACTACAGCACTGTGATTTATGAACAATTCAGCTTTGCCAGACAGATTCCAAGAAGACTGCTAAGGACTGTGTAAACAGAGCAGTTAACTCTTTGGGGTCTGGTTTGTTTTGCTTGAATATCTGAACTTTGGAACTGTGTGTTCTCACCTGTGGATACAGGTGAGACATAACATCTGGTTATACTGGTGAAATTTGGAAAGGGAAGCTACACTCTAGTTATACATTTTGGGGATAATCATAAAGAACAACTTATTCAAAGAGCAGTGCATGGACTAGGAGTGACATGATAGTAGTGTTCCAATATTTGAGGAGCTGCCACAAAGGGGTGTGTGTGTGTGTGAGAGAGAGAATCTATTCTCCAAAGTACCTGAAGGCAGGACAAGAAACTAATCAAAGAAAGAAGCAACCTAGAGCTAAGGAGGAATTCCCTGACAGTTAAAAGAAATAATCAGTGGAATGACTTGCCTTCAGAACTTGTGGGTGCTCTGACCAACATTGGGGGTTTTAAGAAGAGATTGGACAACTATTTGTCTAAAATGGTATAGGGTTTTCTGCTTTTCTGGTTGGACTGGAAGACCTTCAAGGTCCCTTCCAACTCTGTTGTTCTGTTATTCTACTGTTCGGTTGTTCATGTCAGTGAAACCAAGTTGTAGTCACAGGACTGTGAAAAACCAAGGGATTGTATGACTAAGGAAAGCTTCAGAGAAGATAGAAGAAGTAAGATCTGCAGTTCACCTGCCTTGTGTGAGATATTGATATAATTATTGTTTAGATCAAACTGATAGATATCATTCCCCTCCCCGTTTTTTTTTTTTAAACAGACTGAGACTATATCCACTGCTGTAAAACTAGGCTATTGGACCTGACCATGTCCCTTTCTTTACTTGTATTTTATCAAATCCAGGGTTCCCCAAACACATGAGAGTGGTCTCATCTTGTCAGCCTAAACTCTTCCGTGCCTCCCCTCCCAACCATAAAGCCACCCCCTTGGCTATATTCTGTTACAGCAAGAGTACATATAGGCTTTGTTGTTACTTTTACCATTGTGCAAGTAATCAAGAGACTTTCTTCTCCATCTCAGTCCTATTCAATCTACTAGGATGGTTTTGATTGTCTTAATGACAATGATATGACATATTACTACTTTGTTATAAACTCTCCCCCTTTGTCACTCCTACAAAATTCAACTTTTAATAATATTGGGATGGTTTACTGTATTGATTTAAAAGTGGTTTTATAACACAGAAGGCAGTGATATGTTTCTTAAGCACAGAAATGGTGGAAGGCCTCCCTCTCAGAATGCAGAACATGGACTTTGCAGTCGAAATTGCACCTCTCATTTTCAGACCCTTGATTGATTCTCTCCTTTCTCCAACTTGGGCCATTCCCTGATCAGGATTACTCATATGTTTCAGCCACTTGAGCTCTTCATACAGACATGGTTAGAACTGCTTCATTAAGCGAAGTTTTTTCTTAGGAGAGTTGGGCATCCATGCACTGAGGCAGACATCCTATTACAGTTCCCTTAATGCAATCCCTTCTCTTTGAATGATGTAGTTAGATGCAAGTCCTAACCAAGTGCTAATCAAGCAGCATTTAACAATATCAACCGTTCCTAGCAAGGTGGCTTTTGAAAAATCAGGATATTCACCCCCGCCCCAATTCAATATTTCCAGATATTGAGGGAATCCTTTAGGTATTGGTTGAAGGGCTCCAATCACAATTAGTTAACAACAGATTTCCTTTTCCATGGGCATTCAATTTTAATCTTTCCAGTTGTTTCTCCTCCATCCTAGCATCACTTGGTAAAGTCACTTGAATGAACTAAACTTTCCTCTGTTCTATAACTGTTATATTAGGCATGTCATGAACCACATGTCTGACTGTTCAGATCTTAAAGGTCCAATAAGATGTTTTCCCCAAACCTTTTCAACTTGATGGTTCTAGTAGTTTTTACTCAGTACATTCAAATCTAAACCTCTGGCCAAATTTCTAATGAAGAATTTTGGCAGTGGTTACTATTTAATAATATTATCAATAATAATTATGGTTCCTTGCACAGTCATCCAGATATTCAGACTGGATTAGCCATTCCCCCCACACACCCCCACACACCCACACACATAGCGAGTCCTTCCCAAGGACCTGGGAGAAGCAGGATCTAAGCTCTTCCAAGGAAAGCTGCCTTTTGCAGTTAACAGCTGTTGATTTTCTCAACGCCAGTGGCATTCAAGTGGAGCTCTTGGAATTGCAACCAAGGTGCCTTTGCTTTCTTTTGCCACAGTTGTTCCTATTTCTATTTGCAGGTCTTTGTATGCTGTTATCTTCTCTAATTCTTTCTCTTCTATTCTGCAGTCTCCAGGTGCTGCCATGTCTACTATCCAAATGTTTGGTCTTTCTTATTTAAAACTGTGAAGTCTGGGGTGTTATGTGGCATGTGCCTACCTGTCATCTTGGATTCTAAAGTCCCAAAGCACTTTAGCTTCTTCATTTTCTATTACTTTCACTGTTTTATGGTACCATCAGTTTTTACCTGCAGGCAAATGTATATTTCTTTTAGATCTTCCAAAACACCATTGTTGCTACTTTGTTCATTATTTGTAATCATATTTCTAGGAACTTGATTATCCAATAATATGATGGGGAGTCAAGTATCTTCTTGTGAACAATCCAAGTTCTTCCTTCCCTTGCAGTTTTCCAGAAATTGTTGATGTTATTGTTATTATTATTATTATTTTATTATTATTATTACTCATTTGCCTGCTGACTCACAACAATATTTGTTTGTTTATCTGTTTGTTTTATAAGCTGAGACCTCTCATAGAAAAGCATTTACAAAACTCATGGGGTCAAGACAAGTGCACCTAATGCAAAGAAGAGATAGCATTATTTTCAAGTAAATCCTACACTATGTAAAAGTTTACAGAACATCAAAAACCAGAAGCCAAATCAGTTTGGGGCAAAATTAGCAACAGCATACAGAATATCATAAATAGTTTACAAAACATCTTTCAAAATCATAGCATGAATTCATTATTCAGGGCACAAAAATGCAAAAACCTCACTTGTTTTTCCTCTCTAAATCGGTTAGGCTTGGAAAAAATGGAACTTGAAGATAATCGAACAATCCTTGGTGATTTTGTGATGGTTGGGTTTACAACAGACCCATTTCTACGCACAATTCTCTTTCTAATATTCTTGACTTCCTACATCCTAACATTGACTGGTAATCTGGGCCTCATGGCCCTGATCTACCTGGACTCTCACTTGCACACACCCATGTACTTCTTTGTGGGTAGCCTTTCCTTCCTGGATGTCTGGTACTCATCAGTCTATACTCCTCAGATCTTATATGATTGTTTGTCCAAGAACAACCACATTTCCTTAGCAGGTTGTGCAGCTCAGTTCTTCTTCTCTGCTGTAGTTGGTGGGAGTGAATGCTTCTTACTGGCCTTCATGGCCTATGATTGCTTTGTGGCCATCTGCAACCCATTGCTTTATACCATTGCCATGCCCAAGAAGCTCTGTGTCCAGCTGGTGGTGGGAGCCTATACAGTGGGGTTTGCCAATGCTATTGTATACACTGGTAATACCTTCCGTCTACACTTCTGTGGTAGTAATATCATCAACCACTTCTTTTGTGATGTGCCACCACTTATGAAGATGGCCTGTGATGACAAAAGAGCATATGAACTCATCCTGACTGCTGTCATTGTCTTAACTTTGCTTTCAGCCACTGCTGTCATTGTGAAGTCCTACATTAGTATTGTGGCAACCATTATTCGCATCCGTGCGGCTGCAGGGAGGCACAAAGCTTTCTCCACTTGTTTGGCTCACCTGGCCTCTGTCTCCCTCTACTATGGCACCATGCTCATTACATACTCTGCACCCAATTCTCATCACACCGCAGATTGGGACAAGGTAAATGCACTGTTCTATACTGTAATCAACCCTCTGGTCAACCCTTTGATTTACAGTTTACGCAACAAAGATGTGAAGGCAGCCTGCAAGAAAGTCTGGGGGAGATTCACAGCACACAATTGAATGGCAAACTCCTTCTTTAGGGTGGACTGCAAATGAGGAAAATAACCTCTAGGCTCCAATGTCTGTCATCCAACCAGCCTCTTTTCCTCTTTCGTCCTTCCCTCACTTCCTTCCTTAGTAAGAGAAAGTGGAGAAAGTCATCAAGACTTAACTTCAAAGATTAGCAATCATCCTCATGCTCAAAATCCCCATGCTTTTCTTAATTAGCAATTTTTCCCATATGTGTACCTTCCCAATCTGCTAACCTAACATTGTGAACTTTTTATTGCACACTTTTAAATTGTTTTAGCAGTTTTAATTTGCTTTGTTTGTTGTTGTTGATGTTGTTTCTGTTGTTGCTACTATTCTGGCAATGTGAGTCACTAAATATGTTTAGGCATACCTTGGTAGGAGGTTTATATCTATTCCAAATTCTCCTAATAGCACATCTAAGAAAATGTTTTTCAAAATATACATTAATACTGGCTTTCTCATACGATTATGTATCCAACTCAAATCTCAAATAATGTCGTTCTAATTACAAAAGGTTTCTATTTCTTAGCAACATCCATTCCTTCATCCAAACATAACAACTACCTACAAAATGTAATCTCAAATCAGGTAAACCCAATCTTTCTCTTTCTTCTGCATCTTGTAACACCTTAGATTTCACTTTCAAAGGTGTCTATGGAGATTCTCAGCCATCTAGGTCATGGTTGACCCAAAGGTGATTTTTCACAAGGCAACTGGACTTTCTGGTTTTTCTTGGGAGACATTTTGCTTCTTGGATGAGAAGCAAAGCGACTTCAAAGAAAAAAACCAGAAAGTCCAGCTGCCTCATGAAAAAGAACCTTTGGAACACTCTCAAAGTTATATCCCATGTGGGATGGATGTGAGTCCTCGACTCTGCACCAATGGGGCAATAAAGATCTGGAGAAATTTCACATGCCCTCTCTCTGCTCCATCCTTGGCACTGGTTCTCTACTTGGCTACTATGGCTACTGTATCTCCAGCCTGAGGGTCTTGGAACATGTAAAATACAGCAGTGTCAAGGTCAGATAATCAGAGTCCAATTTGGGAGGGGAGGGGACATATCTTAAGAATGGATGGCCATTGTATTGTTGCTGAATGTTGTACTAAAGACTAGAAAGAGACCTCAAGATCACCCATGCTAATACTAGAAAGACACTATGCAGTGAACCTTATGCCTCTTGACATCCAGCCAAAGGAACTAGAAGCTCTGGATGCTGACAGAACCTGCTGCCAAGCCCTGTGCTATGAAGGCTCCACTGGCTTTGAAGACAGGCAACAACAAAAACTGATGGAAAACCCTGAGCAACATCATTAGAATAATGTCCACAATTACTGCAACAATGGACTTCACAATTACTGCAACAATGGACTTCCAGTGCCCCCATTGTGCTAGAGGCTTTGTGCTTCCCACCTGGGACTGCAGAGCCATCTCAACAGATCCATAGGTAATAACATCCAATAATATTTTTTCCTGAAACCCAAAGGAACATTAACAATACAGACAACAGTTTTTTCTTTTGGGGGACTCTTGTACAAAAATCAACCAACTTCATACCCCTTCCCTGGCTTATAAAACAAAACCCTTGTGGTTATATCAAGGTGGTCATTTTTTTTTTGCAGGCTATGTGTGAATAGCAAATGCTTAACTTTCTAAACTCTGCCCCTCACAGCTGATATCACACCCAGTTGATGCCAGATATGCCTGGAGATATCATCATCCCCGTCCCCATCCCCACTCACCTTACTGGCTGATATGTGACAGACCTCAGGCCTTGCCTAGAATCAGTACTGTGACATATCTAGACATATGGTTAAGGAGTAGCATTGTTTACTCTTGAGTTGGAGGGGATCTCTGAGAGCATTTGTGTTAGCACTTAAATTGTGTCAAATTTAACCAAGGTGTGCTAGTGGGGAAATAAAATCAGATATAGGGATAGCTTCAAAATGTTTATGTGTGTGAATATCTGTATTTTGCAATTCCATGTTCCAAATCTCACTTTGTGGGTTTATACCTACCTACCTACCTACCTACCTACATATATACAAGATTCCTCGGGGGGAAAAAACCTGCTAAACTATGTTCCTCTAACTTTTAGGTAGAAATTTGAAAATATTAATTTTTTTTTACATTCAAGGGAATGAGTACAAAAACCATAAAAATAAATCTTTTTTTTAAAGTGATAGAAGCAAAACTTTTTTTCTTTCTTTTAAAGTTTTTAGAAATACACAATAATTAATGCACAAATTGCAATTTATTTTCAAAATATAAGGAAACCTAGGGTTCCAGGGCCTTGACTAGAAGGCCTTCTGGCCCTTTGATTGATTGATTGATTGTTTCATTTGATTTTCTGATTCTGTTAATTATCCACTTTAGCCAAACTCTATGAAAGACACCTACAATGGAAATTCCACGATTGGCTGGAATAAGCAAAAGTATTTGCAGAGGAGCAGGCTGGCTTTAGAGAAGGCTGATCTACCATTAAAGAGTGTCTAGTAGTTTATCATCTTATTGAAAAATGTTCCTTCTGCAACACAATCTCCTTATATGTCATTTTCATAGACTTTAGAAGGTAAAAAGGTGAAGGTTTTCCTGCACAGTTGCATCCAACTCTAGGGAGCGGTACTCATCTCCCTTTCTTATCTGAGGAAGCTAGCATTGTCCAAAAATATTTCTTGGTCATGTGGCCATGTAATTTTACCTTTCTACCAAAGTGCTAGCTATTTATCTACTCGCATTTACATGCTTTCAAACTGCGAGGTGGGCATGAGCTATGGCGAGCAATGGGAGCTCACCCCATTGCAGGACACTGAAGTCTCAAACCCAAACTGTCAACTTTCCAGCTGAAACTCAGCATCTGAGCCATTTTGCCCCCCTCCTCCTTTAAAACAGCATTTAATTCTATATTCCAAACTAAATTGTGGGAAAAGTTGGAGACCTCAATTGATCAACATCTACTTTTTAAAAATATGTATGCATCATAAAGGGACATCACTCAAAGTAAAAGTAATCCCCAGGGCCACCTCTCCAAGGTCCTCCAAGAAAAGGTGTCAAGCAAAAATATGATTGTCCCCTCTCCTATTTAATTTCTATATCAATTCCATGGTGGACCTTCTCCTCAACATGAATTTCTACCCTCAAAACACTTGCTGGGAGACACATTTTTGTTCTACTGAGACAATGCAGCATTATTTTCAAGAATATCTATGGGCCTTAAGGGAGCATTGAAAGAACTAGCAGAATATTGCAGGGAACCGTAGTAGTTCTCAGTTACCAGAGAACTAAAATCATGGCATTTGCCAAAAGGGCCAAGAGTCCATCTTGGAGTTTCAATGGTCAGATGACTGAGCAAGACTTGTGTTTCAATTATCTGGACTCCATAATAAAGATGTGATTGATTCATTCACTTTAGTTACTTTCTTTTTGAATCCATATCCATTTAGAACCAGGGTTTCAGATTAGGTTATCATTATTAGGTTATCATTATTAGGTTATCATTCACTCTAGGACTGACTGGCAGTTTTCTTAGTACAATAATCCTCCCCCCCCACCGCCTTTCCCCCCCCTCTCTTCAGTTCGTTCTTGTTTCTTTTATTATTTTCTTTTATTTCTTTTTTGTTTCTCTTTCTGTTCATACTTTTCTGTAAAATAATCACAATTTTCTTAATTTAAATAAATAAATTATTACAATATATAAACGTATATAAATTCTAAATAAATGAGGACTATGAACTCTACCCACCACCATTTTTTACCGAAAAGGCCTTGAGACAAGTGATGATTGCAGCTGAACTTCTAAGGGCCCTCAACCTGGAAGGTTATTATTTACCTAGAGAGCTCAGGAAGCCTCAGGGAATGATTTTTGGTGGTTTTTCTCCTTCCTGTATACTGTAATTACTGATGTTCCATTTTCAGATGCTCAGAGGAAAGACTGTCTAAGTGCTTCCACGGAGAATTGAGGCTACTTAATTTGAAGGAATAAATGCTCACCCTATTTAGGAAAACACACGGCTCCCATTCAGGTTGATCTGTTACCTTGTCCAGTCAGACCAAGTGGGAAGATATACTTCTCATTCAGGTAAGTTTGGCATCTTTAGATGCCATTTAGGGAGATTTCTCCCAAGATTCTATTCTTCTTCCAAATAGGACTTGATCAATTGTTATCTGGCCCTTTCTGTCGCATCTGAGTGCAAAGACTGTTACAGCCATATTCAAACCCATTCATTCTTGCCCTTCTGTGAACAGACGTTCCAAGTTCTTCAGAAGTGATTCACTTTTCCAATTTCTGCTTCTGTTTAGAAGTAGTTCCATGCATCATGTGCAACCCTTTTTTAAAGGAAAGTTGGAGTCAATTCTACCTCTGACAAGAGTCTTAGGATTGGAACTGAAAGACAAAGTCTAGAAAGAACTCTGAGAAATGACAGGGAAAGCTGTTCACAGTACATCTTTAAAATGTTTAATTACCTAAACTGTGGATTTCCATGAAGTGGAAAGAGAACTGTTCCCACCTTTGAGGCAAGGGGACATTAACTTGGATCGAAGTGGAAGATGGAACCCCCTGAAGTGATAAGTCTTGGGAAGAACCTAAGATTAAAAGTTTGCAGTTCCACCAGGGAAATTGGGTCAAATGTTTTCTACTGCTCCACAGACTAGAAATGAGGTCACTCAGTGACACCAGAAGGAAGACTTGACACCCTTTTTAGGCCACAACAAAGGCGTTTCAATGAAGCTCACAGCTTATATAACAACATTGGGCACCTTGTCTGTTGCTTGTATCTATGAGATGCATTTTCAAAGGCAGCTTGAATGGCTGCAGTCAGTCAGCTTCACTCAACCGATTTGGGAGTCTCATTAAAACAGAGAAAATCCTTATGCTTTTTTTCCTTTTCCCACTTTTGGGGGGGATCTTGTTCAGATATTTTTAGATGGGTTGTGCCTGATTATTCTAGTGAAATTTGAAAAGGGAAGCTGCAGTACAATTATACATTTGTGTACAATCAAATACAACAACTTAGTCAAGGTTAGTATAAATATAGATTTCTAGGATTTTATAACAAAGAGCAGGGCATGTCAGTGAAACCAAGTTATAGCAACAGCCACAGATTGTATGTTTGAGAAAAACTTCAGAGGTGATAGAAGAAATATTTGAATGGTCCTTTTCTGTGGAAGAATATTAAGAATTATCTTGGCTTTGGAAATATGAGGAGCTTTTCAAGAAAGCAGTGCATGGTCATATCAGGTAATTTGCAGATCATGATATTTTAGAGAACAGAAGGGAGAGATTTGGGATACATTTAGAGGAGATTTAGTAACTTATGCTTATGAACTCATGATGCAGAGAAGCTTCAAGAGATTGACCCCGAAGATATCCCAGTAAATAATGAAAAATAAAAGAAGATAAAGCTAGCAAGAAAAAATGACAAAAGTAAACAATTCAGGAAATGTTTCAGAAAATATTGGGAGCATTGGCAGTAAATTTGGAAATGTTTGATTCCAGAATGTTGATGGTAAGGTTCAAACTACTGGGTCCAATATTAATATGGTCAAAATAATGGGAAAGAATTATGAGTCAAAAGCAAGGGTGAAAATAAGAGATGGGGACATGTTCAGATACTAATTTGATGCCAGCTTTGTTGCAAACTCCTCAGCTAAGCTGATTGGGGATAAATAATAGAAAATATTCTCTGAATGCTGCTTCAGGGTAAGGTGACTTTTATGCTTCCAGTCTGAGATTCATTTAATTCATAAAGGACATGTAATAGAGTACCTGGTTGCACAATATATTATTACCATTAATGCAAAGATTCACACACTGTTCAGATATGAAGTTCAGTGACATATTTTTAATTCCATGCATTTTGGCTCCAGACCCTGTAAAATGCACTTCAAATTTACATGAATCTAGACAAAAACTGCAAGTAGAGCTCCTTTTAATTTTTCTGTTTAAGAATTTACACAACCTAGGGATCAATTCCTTGCCGTGTACAGGGAAGTGTTCCCTCTGTATTGACTTACAATACATAGTATTCAGATTTTTTTTTAATTTTCCAGAATAGAATCCATTATTTAGCTGTCTTGTGAGATGCCAATATAACTGTCGTTCTCATCAAATTTTCCTCTCTATGTTTTTACAGACTCCGAATACATCCATTGTTGTAACACCTGGCCTTTGGATCTGACCAGGTACTTATCCATATCCCTTTCCTCACTTGCAGGTTATCTTTTTGAGCAGGGGGCCCTGCTAAGTCCAACATTCCCCAACACACAAGCGTACGTAGCTATGTCTTATCTGGAACCCAAACTCTAGATCGTTTCATGCCTCCCCTCCCAATCATAAAACCACCCCTTTGCCTATAATCTGTTATAGAAAAAGTGCCTCAAGGCTTTGTTGTTTCTTTTGCCATTGTGGGAAGTGATCAATAGAATTTCTTCCCCATCCCAGTCCTATAAAACTCTCTAGGATGATTTTGTTTGTCGTAACTCAGGATGCCATGTATTGCCTTGTTATAATCCCTCATTCTTTCATTTCATTTTTTTCCCTTGGTGGCCCCTACAAAATTAAGCCTCTAAAAATAGTTGAAATGGTTTATTGTATTGATTTAAAAGTGATTTTATGACATAGAAGATGGAATGCATTGATGCATCTCTGATGCACATAAATAGTGGAAGTCCTCAGTGCAGAACATGGACTTTGTATTCCCTTCAGGTCCAAAGTGCTGCTCACATTTTCTTGCCCTTGATCGATTCTCTACGTTGTCCATCTTGGGCCTTTCCTGCTCAGGATTACTTGTCTGTTTAAGCCACCAGCACTGTTCACCCATATATGGTTAGAATTACTTCACTAAGACAAGTCCTTCCTCAGCAGCATTAGGCATCCAGGCACTATGAATAATCTACATCAAGTCTTCACCAAACATGCCCAGTTCCTAGCAAGGTGACTTTTGAGAAATTAGAAATATTCAGGTTCCACTCCTCAATTCAATATTTCAGATATTGAGGGAGTCCTTTAGGTATTGATCCAAGGTCTCTAATCACAACAATTTTTTTCCCATTGGTGTTCTATTACAATCTGATTTTTTTCCCCCAGTTGTTCCTCCTCAATCCTAGCATCTCCTGGTAATGTTACATCAATGAACCACTTTTCAATAACTGTTATATTAGGCATGTTGTGAACCAGATGCCTCTCCGTTTGGATAATAAAAGTCCCATAAGATGTTGACCCACTGATATTCCAAAACCTTTTCAACTTGATGGTCCTAGTAGTTTTTCATGCAAATCCAAACCTCTGCCTAAGTTTCCAGTAAAGAAATTGGGCTGTTATTATTATTTAGTAATATTGTTACTAAAATTTAATTATGTTCATCACACAGCCAGCCAGATGTTCAGACTGTATTTGGCATTTTGACTGCCTATTTAGTTCTTGCCAAAGACCTGGGATATGCAGATATGGATGTTTGATGGTATTGTACGTATTACTGTTTAAACCTGCATGACTCCTGATTTCACAACATTTGTTCACTTGTTTATTTTATATGCTAAGACCAGTCATTGGAAAAAGTTTGCAAAACACATGGAATCAAGTGCACCTAATACAATGAGAATGTAATACATGTACTGTTATTTTCATGTAAAATGAGCAACACTACACCAAATTCACTGTTTTCAGAATATCTTTCATTGTTATACCAGGAATTCATTATTTAGGGCACAAAACACTAATATCCTTACTTTTCCCCCCTCTCTAAAATAGGTTATGCTTAGAAAAAAATGGAACTTGAAGATAATCGCACAATCCTTAGTGATTTTGTGATGGTTGGGTTTACAACAGACCCATTTCTACGCACAATTCTCTTTGTGGTATTCTTGGCCTCCTACATCCTAACATTGACTGGGAATCTGGGCCTCATGACACTGATCTACCTGGACTCCCGCTTGCACACACCCATGTATTTCTTTGTGGGTAGCCTTTCCTTCCTGGATGTCTGGTACTCCTCAGTCTACACTCCCCGGATCTTATATGACTGTTTATCCAAGAACAACCACATTTCCTTAGCGGATTGTGCAGCCCAGTTCTTCTTCTCTGCTGGATGGAGCTACAGTGAATGCTTCCTATTGGCCTTCATGGCCTATGACCGCTTTGTGGCCATCTGCAACCCACTCCTTTATGCCATTGCCATGCCCAAGAAGCTGTGCATCCAGCTGGTGGTAGGAGCCTACGTAGTGGGGTTTGTCAATGCAATCGTACATACCGGTAACACTTTCCGCCTACGCTACTGTGGGAGTAATGTCATCAACCATTACTTTTGTGATGAGCCTCCACTTCTGAAAATGGCCTGTGATGACACAAGAGAATATGAACTCATTGCAACTGTTATCATTGGTTTCAATCTGCTGGCAGCCACTGCTGTTATCGTGAAGTCCTACATTGGTATTGTGGTAGCCATTATTCGCATACGCTCGGCTGCAGGGAGAGGCAAAGCTTTCTCCACTTGCTCGGCTCACCTGGTCTCTGTCTCCCTCTACTATGGCTCCATACTGATCATGTACTCCACACCTAACTCTTATCACACTCCAAATTGGGACAAGGCAAATGCATTGTTCTATACAGTAGTCAACCCTCTGTTCAATCCTTTGATTTACAGCTTACGCAACAAAGATGTGAAGACAGCTTTCAAGAATGTCTGGGGGAAATTCACGGCACACAAATGAATAGCACTGTTACATTCCTTTTTTAGGGTAGACTGCTGCTGATGAAATTTACTTCTAGGCTATAGTGTCTGCCAGCCAGTTAGTCACTTTCCTTCTTTGCTCCTTCCCTTACTTGCTTCTTCGTAAAAGAAAGTGGAGAAAGTCCAGAATTAAAGATTAGCAATCATTCTCTATGCTCAAATTCCTCATGAATTCTTTTCTTAATCGGCAATATTATTCCATATGTATACCTCCCTAATCTTCTTCTAACCTTGCATCACCCTGACTTTTTATTTCGGACTTTTTAAATTGTTTTAGCAGTTTTTAATTTACTTTATGTTGTTGGTGATATTATTGCTGTGGTGGCACAATGGTTAGAATGCAGTACTGCAGGCTGACTCTGCCCACAGCCTGCAGTTTGTTCCTGACCAGCTCAAGGTTGACTCAGCCTTCCATCCTTCTGAGGTTGGTAAAATGAGGACCCAGATTGTTGGGGGCAATATGCTGGCTCTGTAAACCTTTTAGAGAGGGCTGTGAAGCCCTATAGAACAATATATAGGTCTAAGTGCTGCTTGTAATCAGTTCCTTCTATCCTTTTCCCAAGTGACCAACCCACCTGGCCTAGGCACACTAGCACACCTTGGAGAGAATAATGGGCTTTAATTAAATATAATGACTATTAAAATAAAATAAAATAAAATAAAATAAAACAGCAATGACAGGTAACAACACATACCAGTACAACAGACATGTAAAAAATAACACAGCAGCACATTAAAATGGTGGTACTTTAAATAAAATCAGTTTAAACAATACAATAATATAAAACTAAGCCTTAGGGAAGCAATGTTGCCCAAGCTAAAAATGTCCCCGTGCCTCCCATGTGGCTTAGCAATGGCCAGCATAAAGATCCAAGCTTCCATTGGAGCATTCAGTTAAAACCTACAAATAGGTCCCAAAGATTGTGGGCCAAACTAGTTCTCACCGATCTTGTTACCTCATAAACACATATTCTGCAAGCCAAGTGAGAGGCCTATGGAGTCTACCTCACATGGCAGCTAGGATACAGTCCCCAGGCTGAGATATAACCAGCTCTCCCCTTTCCAAAGGAGTTCCTCCTTTTTTCTCAATCTTTTTGCTCCCTTCCAGTCTAAAGAAAGTTAGCACCTACCCCACTCCTAGAAGAGTGACATATTTTAGGAAATATTAAAAAGCAGAATATTATATTTTCCTGGATGAGAAAAGGAGAAATATGTTCTTGTAAAGCAGCCCCCACCTTTGTTAATAGCCCCAGAAAGACTGGGCCATCTTATCTACAAGACAAAAGGCCTACAGCTCCAGGGTGATAGGATTAGCCCTCACTCAAGATCCAAACCAGGACAAAGCCATAATAGAAATTGCTCAACACCCTTTCAAAACACAAGCCTCTTCATTACATCATCACCCAGCAAGATTCAACCAAACCTGGGACACAAACAGCCTACAAGGTTAACTGGACCTCCTTGGGAGTCTGGCAAACAGTAGGATACCCTCCCTTGCCACAAGAACAGGAAGCTCAAAGGCAAGGCCCAAGAGAGAGTGTATGTGTATGTATATATTTCCCTGTAGTCAGCTACCCAGAATTACATGTGCTTGGTGGTTCTGCTTCATCATTAAACCATCCTTCCAAGCACCCTCCATGTTTCCAGTGTCTTTCTCCCCACTTGGAACTGAACCCAGAAGGACATTTCTTCCAACAAGTCCTTTTTTTCTCTGAGTTCCTGGAATCTTTCTTCCTACTCCCCAACATTTGATTTAACTCTCTCTGTTTTGGACTATATTTTCCAGAAATCTACAGGGTCCCTTTCTGTCCCAATTCCCAAGGCAAGTCCACCACTAGCCAGTCAACCAGGTAATGCTGCTAATGGAACAGGCTGCACACATTTAGGCTCTCTTTGTTAGCAGGTATATATACCTATTCCAAATTCTCATAATAGCATGCCTAACAAGATGAATTTTATAATACTCATTAATATTGTCTTTATCATACCATAAAAAACTATGCCACCCAAATCTCAAGTCATGTCTTTCTAACTACAACATTTTTGTATTTCTCAACTATATCCATTCTCTCATCAATTCATTTAAATAAGAACCTGCAAGATATAATCTCAAATCAGGTAAATCCAATCCTCCTCTTTCTTTTGATTTTGTAATATCTTAGATTTCATTTTTAATGATGCACCTAAATTTGTGTGATATGAACATGAGTCCTGGACTCTGTATCAATGACACAATATACATCTGGAGAAATTTCACATGTGCACCCTCTGCGCCATCTTCAGCACCTTTTGGCAATACTGTGTCTCCAATCTGAGGGTCTAGGATCATGCAAAGTCCAGCAGCATTGAGTCCTTCATTATCAGAATACCCATGTGGTAGTGGGAGACATATTTTAAGAATGGACGACCACTTTATGGTTGCTCTATAGTGTACTAAAGTCTGGGAAGAAACCTCAAGATCATCCACACAAAATTACAAACCCACTATTAATGGAACCTTATGCCTCTTGACATCCAGTCAAGAGAATTAAAAGCTGTGGCTGCTGGCAGAACCTGTTGGGGAGCCCTGGACAAAGAAGCCTCCACTGGCTTTAAAAGATAACAGATAATCAGAGTTGAAAGGGACCCTATAGGTCATCTAGTCCAAACCCCCACCCAAGTGGGAGACCCTACGCCATTTCTGACAAATGGCAGTCCAATCTCTTCTTGAAGGTCTCAAGTGATGGCACTCCCACAACTTCTGAGGGCAACTTCTGTTCCATTGGTTGATTGTTCTCACTGTCAGAAAGTTTCTCCTTATTTCCAGGTTGAATTTCTCCTTGTTCAGTTTCCATCCATTATTCCTTGTCTGGCCTACAGGTGCTTTAGAAAATAGCTTGACCGTCCAAAAATTGATGGAAAACAGTGAGCTGCACCACAGAATAATACCAGGTTACTACAACAATGGACTTCCAGTGCCCCCCATTGTGCTAGAGACTGCACTTCCAAATCGGGACTGCAGAACCAGCTCTACATCCACAGATGAACTGCACAAAAGAGTCTTCTTTGAACCCAAAGTATTACGTGTTGTCTATGATCAAATATGGCCAAGGAGTGGAGTCGGCTAACAGACTCCACTCATTGGCTCAGCCACTGGCAGGAGAAATAAAGTCCCCGTCAGTGGCTGAAGCTTCGGACAGTGCCGACTTTAAAAGCCGGCACCTGCCGCAACCATGCGGCTTTTTGAACTGAACCTAAATAAAGATTACTTACCGTTCCTGCTGTGTTCTGCCTCTCATTCGCGCACAGACCTATCTAACATTACGATATAAATGTTTGGTATATAACAATGCAACTACAAATAGTAGTTTTTCTTGTTGAGGACTCTTGTGACAAAAGTCTACCAACTTAACACCCTCTCCCTGGCTTATAAAACAAAGCCTTTATGGTGATATCAAGGTGATGTTCTTTTTCCCCTTGTCATGGGTAAATAGCACCATTCTAAACTTGTTAAATCTGCCCCTTTTGTTCTTCATAATGGTGGCCTCTAACTGTAAATCATTACCCCAAAATACATCAATATTGCTCCATAAAAGGTTCCAAGGAGACATAAGTGATGATGATTCAGGAACTCATGATCATTTAAATCACTGTATCTGTCTCCTAATAGAAAACAGAATTTGATTCACAACTGAAATCACCTGCGGTTAATACCTAGACATACCTAGTCATATATAACATCACCCTCACCCCCACCCACCTTGCTGGCTGTCATGTGACAGACTTCAGTCCATGCTTATTTTTGACCTGTCGAGACATGGATAAGGAGCATCATTCTTTGCTCTTGCGTTGAAGGGGATGTGTGTGAGCATTTGCATTACCAGTTAAATTAGGTCAACTTAAGTTATGGCTTACTCGTGGGGAAACAATATCTGATCAACAACTTGCTTCAAAATGTTTATGTATGCGAAAATTCATATTTTTCAGTTCAACTTTGCAAAGCTCTCTCCCCCGCCCCGTGTGTGTGTGCACATGTGTGTTTTCTTAGTTCAGATTTGCCAAACTATGCGTCTTTATCTTTAGAATAGTTCAAAAAGGTTTTTTTTTTCTGAATTCAAGGAAGTGGTTTTAAAAATTCAACAAAAAATATTTTTAAATAAAGGGTGGCTTTCAAAAGTGTTCTCTCTCTCTTTTTTTCTTTTTGCATTAGAGGCACAATTTTTTTTAAAATCCATGCAAATTAAAACATTTTTAGGCTTTTCTCCATTTTACAAGATACAAATTAATTTCCAAAATATGAAGCCATTATATTCACTTAAATTACTATTGATTTGAATCCATATAGGCTTAGAACCAGGGCCCTTCGCAGGTTAATCATTCACTCTAGGACTGAACAGAAGGTTTCTTAGTAAGTAATCCTTTTTATTTTCATTTTTTTCTCTTTAGTTTGTTATTGATTCTTCCACTGCTTTCTTTGTTTTTATCTCTCTCTCTCTTTTCTGTAAAATTTATTTAAATAAATAATTACAATAAATGTTGTAACCATTAAGAAATGTACATTCCACATATTTTTCCCTAGAAAATGCCACAAGGCAAGTGATGATTATAGCTGAACTTCTAAGGCCCCTCAACATAGAAGATGATTGCTTACCTGAAGTTCTCAGGTAGCCTCAGGGAATGTGATTTTTCTCCTTTCTTTTTTTGTAAAATAAACTCCCCTTGGAGAAACTAAGAAAAAACTTTTGGCATAATCCTAATGTTCCATCTTCAGATCATTATCATCAAGAGGAAAGACTCAATCTAAGTACTTCCAAAGGGAATTAAGACTACTTAATTTGGAGTAATATTGTGCTCATCCTACTTAAGATGACACAAGGCTCCCATATAGGCTGATCTGTTAGCTTGTCCAAACAGAACTGTCAGGAAAATGTACTCAGCTTAATTCAGGTAAGCTTTGCATTTCCAGGTACAATTTAAAGAGATTCCTCCCAAGATTCTAATTTCCCCAGCTAGGATTTGACTAATTAACTCCACAGTGTTCGAAGTTGGGTCACTTTTCTGATTTCTGATTTGCATCAGAAGCAGGTCCATGCATTATGCATGGCAACCCTTCAATTTCTTCCTCATTTATCTAAAAGAAGGCTGGAGTCAGTCCTGCCTCTGACAAAAATCTTAGAAGGAGATTTGAAAGACAAAGCCCAGGTAGAGCTTTAAGAAAGGACAACAAAAGCTTTTCACTGCACTTCTTTAAAACGTTTAATTACCTAAACTGCTGACTTCACCATCTCTGGGAAAAGGATAGTAACATGGATCTAAGCAGAAGATGGTAAGTCCCTAAGGCAATAAGTCTCAGGAAAAAAACTTGGCTAAAAAATTATTGTTGCACAGGGGGTGTGAGTGATATTTTCCACTACTACATTGGCTGGAAATGAGGTCACTTAATGACACCAGGAAGAAGAGTGGACCTTGTCTTTAGGGCACCAGAAAGGTCTTTCAATGAAGCACACAGCTTACACAACAATACTGAGTGCCCTCCTTTGTTTGTTGCTTCTATCTACCAGATGCATTTTCAAAGGCAGCTTGAATGGCAATCAGAGTAGAGCTGTCAACTTCTCCCTGCCAATCTGGGACTCTCATTAAAACAGAGAAAATATGTATGCTTTTTTCTTGTACTTTTCTTGTACTTAAGTGATGCTCTTTCAAGGACAGCTTGAACCGCAGTCAGAGTGGAGCAACCAACTTCAGGCAGTCAATTTGGGAGAGTCATTCTTTCTTTTTTCCAGACTTGAGAAGTATCTTGTTTGGATTTTCTGCCTGGGTGTGCCTGGTTATTCTGATGAAGTCTTGACAGGAAAGCTGTACCTCAATTATATAATATGAACAAGAGAACAATGTAATGAAAGTTGGTAGAAAATCTACCTTTATGAAACTTTGTAAACAAAGAGCAGTGCAAAATAGGGAAATCAAGTAATTATCTCACTCTCACTGCTCTGGAAAGCTAGGTGATTTCTTCTCAGTGTGGCGGAGAAAATTTTAGAGAAGATTCAAGAAATATTTGAATGGTCTAATTTTCTGAAAGAAGATTTCAAGGGTCCAGATTGGTCGAAAAGTTTTTCAATAAAAGAGTTGCATCATATGAGATAATTTGGAGATCAGAATATTTTAGGGATTAGGCATGGGGTGGCTCAGGCTAACTAGGGAATCTAGATGCATTAAGCAGGAAAGCTGTAAAAGACTGAACACTGTAGGTATTACAGAATAAAACAGTGAATTTCAGTAGCACAATAAATATAGTCATTACTACAGTCAAGGGTGGGATTCTACCGGTTCTGTCCACTTCTGTAGAACTGGTTTCTCTGAAGAGCAGCAGATAGAGAGAATACATAGAACCAGTTCTATGTTTGCTGCTGTTTTGGCTCGCCCACCTGCCTGGGCTCTTACCTGACCTTTATTTCCTGTGTTTTCAACCGCAGCTGCTTTGCACGACACAGCTGTGGTTAAAAAAGCAGGAAAAAAGGGCTTTTCCAGCCGCTGTGCACTTGCACACAGTGCTGCTCAGCTGTCCAGGCAGCTCCGCAGGTCATAAATTGCACTCGCGCAACTCACGCATGTGCGCACGCAGCGCAGAGCAACAGAACCGGTAGTTATACCGGTCAGATCCCATCTCTGACTACAGTTCAAGTATTAATCATGACCCCCAATGTTACTCTGCTTTCTTGAAATCCATTAACTCTTTCTTTCCCTTGTTGGTTTCTGTTATACGTATTACATTTGAAGTTCCAATCTAAGCTTTCCCTCTCCGCAATTTCGAAATAATTCTGCTTTGGATGAATTGCTCTCCATTCAATTGTGTTGAATGCAGAATAATTCATATGTGACCTAGCATCTTTGGTACCAAGCATTCTCTTATAGACATCAACATGTTTGGAAGTAGTTCGTGCTAGATTCATTTCAGGCCCCATGCCTAAGGAATTGTGTAATGTTGCACTTTAAACTGTTCCATGTACCCTATCCTTCATTTAAGGAAATCCTTGAAAACCTGAAAGATCAGTGCTGGTTGTCAGCAAAATCAGAAATAATGTCAACAAGAAAAATGAAAGTGCAAATCTCAGGTTTATTGAACAAGTATCATCCCCAGCATTTAATAGCTACAGATTTAATGCACAAGTATGCAAGTGATATGAAATAAACAGGTTGATAGTAACAGGAGACAAAGGACAAAAGAAAATAATCCAGAAGATGGTTTGGATCATACCTGGATACATTTTAGCCTTGACCACCGCAAATGAAGCCATTGGTGAGGTCTGCTTTCTCTAGCCAGTTGCCTTCCCAGATGTGTTGCACTTTCAGGGACTTCGGTCATGCAGTGACCATTCGGGATGAGCATTATGACAACTGCTTCCAGTATATTGGGGAAGAGAGAACCAAGTTAAGAATGCTTCGGTGAAGTATTTAAAGTCTGATGACAGAATATTAAGGATGAAACTATGGAATCCACTACTAATGCTGCCAAAGAACATTAAGGTGAAGAGAGTCATGAGCCAAAAAGAAAGACTGAGAATGGGGACTGGGAGCATTTTCACAAACTAATTTGATGTCAGTTGCCAGTTTCAGGGCTCCCAGATGAACTAATTATGGATATACTGTATGGCAGAGACCCTCTTCTTGATGTAGAACATGAGTGGGACAATATTCATCCTACCAATCTGAGGTTTCCCTTTGTCCATAACTGGCATGTAATAGATTGGCTGGGTGGTATGTCATTACTATTACCACTAACCATTATCCAGATGGTGCTCAAATATGCAGTTCACTGGCTTTTATTACATTGCTTTCTCTTGGTCTGTTGCATCTGACAAGATTATAGGAAAAAGAATATCGGCAGGGATCAGGTATGCCTTGAGATGATTGGGGGGGTGGAATATCAGATAAATTAAGGAATGAAAACTTTCCAAATAAGTAATGATTGGTACTGGTTCATTTAGGAAGATGCATACTTTTAAAAAAGATATTGCTATTTGTTTAAAAATTTGCACAACAGATGCATCAATTTCCCCGACAATTTAAGTGAAATTTTCTCTGGTGGTCAGTTGCCAGAGGCCATAGTATTCATTTGTTTTTACAAGTTTTAAAATATTTGGACTCAATTCCAGAATAAAATCCCCGCTAAACCTGCTTTGTGAGATGCTGATATCAAATATTATGTCTCAGTTTTCCCTTTGATTTTTACAGACTGAAAATCCATGCATTATTGTAAAATCAACAGGTGCAAAACTGGGCCTTCGGATTCTCAGGTATTTATACATGACCTTTTTTGTTCACTTGCATTTCATTTTAGCAGTAGATGGCCCTGTTAAATGTACACTTCCACCATTACAATACAGTGGGCTCATCTTGTCTGGAACCCAGGGTTTAAATGGTGTTACACCTTCTCCCCCAAACATGAAGTCTGCACCTTCATGTGGACTTCACCTTCTCCATTTTAATCTGATAAAAGGTACAATAATTTTATTCATTTAATTTGGGATGCTAGATATAGGATCACTTTAATCTCTCTTTTCTTTCTTTTTTTCTATGTGACCCCATAACAAAAAGAGGTGTCCATGTAATTATCTGGGGAAATATGTGGGAGTAGTTAAATATAACCTGTCCTAGGTGATGTCTCCAACTTCGCAGATTAGTCTTCCTCATTGTCTGCCTCCAAATTTTTCTCATTCCCCAACTGTCTTACAGGTTTGACAGCCAATAATGTCAGTCAAATACTTCCATATGCTGAGAGCTATATTTAGAAATAGCTGCCAAAATCAGTTTGGGATATCATTGATAACACAAAATATAACTAATTTTAAATAGCTTCCTATAAATGTACATAGAAAAGTAGAAGCAAAATTAGTTTGGAGCATCATTGACAAAATTGTACCAAAGGTCTTGGGAGTTCAACAAATCTTTCATAAAATTGGAATGAATTCTCGATGAAATGCAGAATTCTAACTTCACTTTCCTTTCTAAACAGGTTGTGCTTATAAAAATGACAGACGTGGAAAGCAATCGGACATTGGTTACTGATTTTGTCTTGGTTGGGTTTACAACAAACCCATTTCTACAAATAATCTTCTTTGTGCTGTTCTTGATCGCCCACACATCTGGGCCTTATGACCTTGATCTACCTAGACTCCCACTTGCACACACCCATGTATTTCTTTGTGGGCAGCCTTTCCTTTCTGGATATCTGGTACTCCTCAGTCTACACTCCTCGGATCTTGTCTGACTGCATGTCCAAGAACAACCACGTGTCCCTTGCTGGTTGCACA
>NW_020769440.1:45022-91461 GCF_900518735.1 Pseudonaja textilis
AGAATAGAATAGAATAGAATAGAATAGAATAGAATAGAATAGAATAGAATAGAATACTTTATTGGCCAACTGTGATTGGACGCGCAAGGAATTTGTCTTGGTGTAAATACTCTCAGCATACATAAAGGAAAAGATACATTCGTTAAGAATCAAGAATCATAATGTACAACGCTTTATGTAAAACATTTCCCTAAAATAGCAGATACACTTTTCTTAGGAATAAACTCATTTCTCAATCGGAGCAGCTGCTTCTCGCATCCTCCTCCTCCTCCTCCTCTTTTACCGGTATGTTACAATCTTTGGCGACGCTACATTAGCGACCATTCTGAGAAATGTCTCCAAATTAGCCGCCGCGGAACAACTACGGAGCTGGGAAGCAACAAAGCAACCTCTTTACGCGCGCGCAGAGCCGAGATTCGGCGTTTCCTGACCTCCGTTCCGTTTTTTCTTTCCCGGAAAAGCGGTGCGAGCGAAACTGTCAGCGAGGGGGTACCGCCCGCAGCCGCCTGGTCTCGGGAAAGGGAAGCCGGCGCGGGGAACGAACGAGTTGTGAGTCTGCGGCAAGTGCCGGCCAAGGACTGCAAGCTTATAGAAGGGAAGAAGCGACCCTCCCGCGGGTGAGTGTCTCCCCCGGCTCCTTACAGATCGGCGGTGCGTTTTTCGGTGGGAGGAAGGAGCGGGCGTAGTGCAAAACAAGAAACTACGTGGGGTCAGAGAAGCGAGTTGCTTCCCTGCAGGCAAAGCCGAGTCAGACCAAAACATTCAGTTATGATCTTCTTTATTCGATTTTATTATTATTATTATTAGCAAGAGTATAGTGGGAGAAATAGTACAGATTTCAGTTGCCCTCTTCTTCAGAGGAGGCAGCAAGTGCAGAGGCTCCGGTGGTATTGGCAGTTGAACAGGGAAAGGGTTCCGTGTTCTGCACACAGGTATCCAGGCTGGAATTTCAATTTTGGCAATTTGTCCTCAAGGATGGACTTTTTCAGCAAGGCCGTTGGTAGGCTGATTATGGAGAACCAAGATAGATGAGATCCCATCCTCAGATGTGAGGTCCGCTCCACTTTGGGACACTGGTGGGGTCCTCTATTCCCCACCCAGGCTGTCCATCTGGATTGGGTCTTGCTATTTGCTTTGAAAAGTCCATTCATGTAGTTGCTCTTTGTGTTAATAGCATCTCTTCCAGGTCGACCCTAAAGTTCTGCCACATTTCCAGTTATATGCTGCTATTTTTATTTCCTTTCAGTTGTACAACACAAGAATGAATTAAGCAATTTACATACACGAGGAACAGGTTGACTGGAGCATTTTTCCTTAATGCCCCCCCCAAAATGAAACATGAAACTCCTAAAGAGGAAGAAATAGAAAATATTCTTTCTAAAAACTTGGTTTGCTTTATCATTAATAAGTGGGTCAGGAAACACATTGTAATTCTTTTAAACTTCCAGATAGAGGCCTTCTGAATATGATATGAAGGATGTGGGTCAAGTTACACATGAAAAATAATGAAATATTGAAACTCTCTGGATTCCTATAAATGCAGCAAAAAATTATACAATAAAACCTTTGATTGGAAGCATCAATCATTCCTAAAAGTAATCAGCTGGTGATTTATATGGTTTAATGAAGCTGGTGCTTCTTCTTTAGATAGACAATTAGTGGCAAAACTGAAGTGGCTTATTAAGTTGGATGTCAGTTCAGTACCTGACCTACCACTCTTCTCCACTCTTATCAATGACTTCTTTGATAAATAGTAAAAGAAATGCTTACCAAATTTGTGAATGATGCAAAAATTAATATACCCCTTTTTTAAAAAATGAAAATGATCTAGGTACAGTTAGATAAATAGGCTAAAAATATCAAAACTGTATTTAATAAAAACTAGTGTTAAATTCTTAGAAATAGAAGTCAAACAAACAGATATAGGATGGGGGACAGTATTAGGCTTGCTAACAATATTGGTCCCAAAGGTGCTTTTTCAAGAGGCCATCTGGACTTTCTGTTTTTTTCTTTGAAGACGTTTCACTTCTCATTCACGAAGAAGAAGCTTCTTGAATGAAAAGAGAAAAGTCTTCAAAGAAAAAACAGAAAGTCCAGATGCCTCTTGAAAAAGCACCTTTGGGACAACCATGACTTGGATGACTGAGAATCTCCATAGACATTTAACAATATTTGTGAAACATTTATTGGAATACTAGTTAATTGGAATCTGAGCCAGTTTGTTCCAGTGGTTAAGGCACCAGGCTAGAAAGTAGTATAACGTATCAAATATAATGTTGGGGGGGGGGAGAAATTCACTATTTTTTGAATTGGACAGATTCATTTTGAATCAAACAGATCCAGGTTCACCAGGATTCTTATAAACTGGAACACATTCATTTTGGCTCGTGCTAATTATGCATTATTATGGATGACATCTTTGCACCTCGCTGTTTGAGGAAGTTGCACAACATTCTCAGAGACTCTTCTTGCCCTGCTTACAATCTTTATGAACTGTTGCCCTCTGGCAGAAGATACAGTACCATTAAAACTCGGACCACAAGTTTTCTGAATAGTTTTTATCCCAGAGCTATAATTGCACTTAACAATGAACTTAAGGACCACCATCAGTGAGCTGTTGGACAGTATTACTTGGTCTGTTGTGTGGATGCTTGTGTGTTTTTAGGAGGCAGGGAATTTTGGCGGGTGGGGAGGTGTTTGGGGATTGTCATGTGTGTGTGTGCATGTTGAGTCTGGTCTCTGGGTGTTATGTGAATTTTGTTGTGTATATACTGTGTATATACATACAATGACAATAAAGAATTCAATTCAATTCAATTTGGTTTTCTTCAGAAATGGACAGCAGTGTGACAGAGCATGGAAATGTGAGGATCATCACTCAAACAGTCCCACAGACAGGTTCTCTGCCAACACTGGCAGCTACAGTCAGAGTGGTTGGCTCTGCTTCTGCAGCATCTAAGTTCCTACTAACCCATAACAAAAAGATCAAGAATACTCTGCTCAATGTGATTGGGGTAAGGCCCTCTAGATTTGTCCAAGTAAGCCCAAATTCTGTGAAGGCCTCTGCATTTCTCTGTGTCAGACAACTCAGGTCCTCAAGACCGTTCAAGAAAGACCTGTTAATAAATTGAATTATATAAGTAGAATCACAGCGTTTCATTTTTATGTGATTATGCTAGTGACCAAAAAGTACACAAATTTTTATTGGGAGTTCCTTATGTAGAGGGTAAACATGGATTAATCCTTCCTCTCCCCATTCCCGAGTTCTATTCTAATAGAATTTTTTGCATAATCACTAAATAAGAAGCTTATACCTCAAAGACATTACAGTTATTTTTGTGTTAATATGGTTTTAGCAGATATTTTTGCTATTGTACTACTTCTATTGGGTTTGTTGGTAATCAGATATATAAGAACCACCTTGGACTCCTTGCAAAGCTAGAAAGATTTTTGGTTTTGGAGGGCCTTGGAGACAAACTTCTACTTTTTAGCATGGCATCCCTAAAGGATTTAGTATTGCTAGACTCCTCTTAATGGCTTGGTTTTCCTTAACCAATACTCAAAGTTCACTCTACATTTATTTATTTTTTAAAGTGAGGATTGTATTTTTTTAAAAAAAGGAAAGCCAAAGGAGGAGGAGGAGGGAGCAGCACAAAGAGAGCACTGGATGGTCTCTCTCCAGCTACAGCCCCTGCAAATCATCTGTACTGAAATCCCAAGAACATATTTAAGGAGTTAATCATTAACCATTTAATTGAAATGATGGTATTGGTTTTATTTATATTTCGGAGTGTGATTTTCATTTCTCCCCTCCCTTTTTTATATTGCTGTCTTATCCAAAATACTCTTTCTAATAGAGGAAAAACTTGATTTTGTAGGAAATTTCTCATTAAAACTTTTGCCATATTTAGGATTGCATAGTACAAAATACGCCTTGGATTTGTTAGATCGTGGTGCTAATGCTTTAGATATCTAAATATATTACTTGCACCCTCTTTTCTTTTTTCCTTCAGATCATGCAGATCATTTTGGGAGTTACCCATGTGAGCTTTGGCATTGCCCTGACAGCAGCTCAACAAAGCTTCACCGTCACTGTGCAAAGTGGCATTTACTTCTGGATTGGGATCCTGGTAAGCAAACTTTTTGAGAGGCACAAAGGTTTACCCATTTTCAGTCTGTAGAAGCTTCTGCGTGGTTCTGTATAGTTTGAGAATCAGGGAGAAATTAGAACTCCCTCTGCCCTCCAGTAGATAATGTGTTTGTTCAGTACAAACTTTTCCTTACACATTTTTTTTCCAACTTGGTGCTTTCCAGATATCTTAGAATTCAGTTCCCATATCAATGCTGGTTAGAAAGCAGTGAAGTTAAAATCCAATGCAAGCCAAAGACACCAGGTGAAGTGATACATTCTTTCATAGAGAACTTTCTGAGTATATCTCACACAAATTCAACTGGCTTGCCTTGGCCTACCCATAAGGGAAACTGGAATAGGCTTTTTCTCATCTTTTAGTTGCCTTCAGAACTTAGTGCTTGAGTAAGGAAGAGGGATGTAAATCAAGTTAATTAATAAATGCCTAGTAGGGACAGGCTGATTCTAGGAGCACTGGTTCTGCAATATAAAATAAGCTCACCCTTATACCTGCTGTTTGTTTTTCTTTGCTTTTGTAGCTCTTGATCACTGGGTCCTTGTTAATAGAAGTTGAGAAAAAACAATCTGATCTACTAGTGAGTATGTTGCCAAATTTATCAGTCTGGCTTTGTTTTTTTTTTCCCTTCAGTTAAAGCCACCTTAGCATGAAAGAGACAGCTGGCTTCACTACTTCACCATGCTGCTCCCATCCACCCTAACAAACTCCTGTTTGGGTTGATTCAGGTCTCTGGGATGGGGATTGATTTAAGAGATTTAGTAAGTACTGGGGAAAGGCCATTTGAAAGAACTGGATCATCCTGCAGCCCAAAGCAAAATAATCTTGGAGGACAGTGCCTGAGAACAGAGGGAAAGATGCTTGCCCACACTAGTAAAAAGTGTCTAAGCAAATTCAAGGAATTATCTGAATATGCCACCAAGAGAATGGTTAGTGACACGTGTTAGATTGCATCTACAGGAAAACCTGCATTGGATTAAGGGAAGGAACACTACTTTAATACCAATATACTTAAAGAAAACTCAAGGCTGCCTCACATCTGAGATGGAGGTTATTTGAAAGCAATTTTAAAAGGGGAGGGGGGCGGATTCACTGGTGCCTTTTTGCTGCAATTGGACTCAAATGGGAAAAGACTCACACTTGACAAAGATAACTAAAGGGATGTCTGCATGAAGAGCTAGCACCAGTTTACACTCAGCTCTGGACATTTGATCATGTGCCAACCTACTTTGGGGAACTGTGTCTTACTTGCTGTGCATTGTTTTAGTTGAAACTGAAGCAAAACTGTTTTCTACCTTTAAATTATGGTTGCTCCAGTGAGTTTATGGATGGTATAATTTCTTCCTATGAGTAGAAATCAGAATTACTGACATGCTATCATTTAACTATTTTAACTTGTAAGAGGCAATATGCAGGAGAAAAAGAGCCGAATGCCAGATGGAGGAGGGAGAAGAATGGTGTGGGTCATGGAAGGTGTTGGGGGGGAAGCTCAGTTCAGGAGAAATACAGGTGGGTGGGCTGGGGAAGGTGTGTGGGTGGGTTTCTTCTTCCTTCCCCTTTCCCATTTCATCAGATAGTTAAATGGCTGCTGCCAGGGGAGGGGGAGGGGAGGGAGCAAAGGATTGGAAGTCTGTCTGGGAAACTGTCACAGAATGTTGAAAATAAAGATCATGTGACTGGAGCAGCAGCCCATCATTACAGCAGCAGCCAGTACCACGAAACTTTCTCAAATTTCATTCGGGAGTCATGAGTCCTGTATTTTGGATTCATTCTGTCAATTAGCCCGTTTGAGGCACCTTAGTTCAAAAATTGTTGCCCTGTGATGCACCATTTTGCCTGGCTAAAGATCATGACAAGAGTTTTAGTAGTATATAGACAGATGCTTCTAAGAATTACACAGGATGTGTAACAACTAACCTTTATCTAATATATTGATGTAGGTGAAATCTGCTTTCTTTGTCAACGTGATATTTTGTGTAGTTGGACTGGTTGCAATAATCCTACATGGTATTGAGATTGCACAAACTGTTAAAGAAGGAAACCCATGTGACTCAAATCCCAGTTATTACTGCCGAAATTATTCTCAGGTAAATTCCTGACCTTCCTTCATATGTACATAGCAGCAGTTGAAATGATTCTGACATAGTAAGATTCAGACCTTACAAGACTCTTCAACTTGTCTAAATTTGGTATAGATATAAGCCTTATTCTCTATAATGAGATTTATTTTGTTTTGTACTGTTTTTGTGTCTCTTGCAGAACTATAATTAAATTGTGCTACACAAGTATTTTTAACTGGAAACAAACGCACCAACTGAGTTAACATACTACATTAAGTTATGATTTCTTGAATGATTTACCATGATTTTATAAGTAAACTGCAAATAACTAAACACATACATCCTAAGACACAAATTAGTGTTAACAATTCACAGTGGTTGGGTTCACAGTCAAACATTATTTCTGAGTATAATGGCTAAATCCAATTACTGTATTCTTTCTATATTGATTGAGAAACTCATGATATCATTTCTTGAATTTTGATTTATTCAACCTTCCCATCTTAGGATTTATTTCTTTGCAACACTTCCCTGCTTATCATCTCCCTGAATGCAGCATTGAGTATAACCCGTGCACATTCTATGGCGTGCAACTCTTTGCTGCCTGCACTGTTCAGTGGCTACTTAAAGGAAAGATCTCATTTGAAGGGAGGGGCGTGCATCCTGATGGATTACGGCTTTTTCAGTCTTCATATTCATCATAAAAATTTTCTCGATAGATTGGTAGCCAGAAAAAAATAGGAAAACTAGAAATACAAGGAAGAAGCTAACATAAAGAGAAACTAAAAACCCTGAAGAAGCAAAGAAGCCTAATGTTACCACCTGCCTTTTTTGCAAGGGAAGAATAAGGATAATGAAAACATTTCGTCCCATTCCCATCTTGGCTTTTCAAGCAAGGTGGTTCCCTAGGCAAAAGTCTGAAAAAGCTCTTGTGGGAAAGATTAAGCTGGGGCAAGCAGAAGCCCATCCCCTGTGACTTCCTGACTAAGGATCACAATAGGTGACTCCTGTAATCTTCATCTGTACTCCCCCTTTTCATTTCAGAGCGGCTCAGGCAATACTCCTGAGTGAGGTGGTACAAAAAGAGCAAATAAGCTCCAAGTTATCAACATACGTTAGATTAAACTAAGTTTATATCAAGTGTAACTAAATTAAATAATTGAGTAATATTTGGGTTTTAAGTTAATTAATTGCTCTTCACTTCATTGAAATATGAATTCCTATAGTTCCAAACAACTATGATGATGTTTTCAATTCTATGGTTTATACAGGTGAAACTCGAAAAATTAGAATATCATGCAAAAGTTCATTTATTTCACTAATGCAACTTAAAAGGTGAAACTAATATGAGATAGACTCACTACATGCAAAGCAAGATAGTTCAAGCCATGCTGTTTGTGCACCTTTTTCTTCCACACTTTTCCCTTCCACATAACTTTCTATTAATGTGCTTTGATACAGCATTAGAGTGGGACACTTTGAGCCTAGAATATTGAACGTTTTCACAATATTCTAATTTTCTGAGATTGTGGATTTGGGGTTTTCATGAGCTGTAAGCCATAATCATCTCAATTATGACACATCACAGCTTGAACTATCTTGCTTTGCATGTAATGAGTCTATCTCATATATTAGTTTCACCTTTTAAGTTGCATTATTGAAATAAATAAACTTGCATGATATTCTAATTTTTCAAGTTTCACCTGTATAACAGAAGAATTTACAGTCAGGTGGAGTGGTGGTAACCAGCACATTTGTATGTGATTTTGCCCACAGATTCTGTCCTTTGGCCTGAACTCTGTGTTCCTCATCTTTGTGCTTCTTGAAGTATCCATAGCTATCGTGGCCATAAGTAGACTCAGGACTCAAAAGCAAGAGAGCTATCAACCAATGGTGAGGATACAAACTTTTGTCTGAATTACTAATGTAGCAAAAATGTAGTCTTAAATCAGAAGCTTTGAGGGCTATAAAGGAGGAGAGCCAAGTTAATCAATGAGCTAGACAAACTCTGTTATCGAGAGATCCAACCTAAAACTAAAGAGAAATTTGCTGACAGTGAGAATAATTAATTAGTGGAACAGCCTGCTTCCAGAAGTTGTAGATACTCCAACACTGGAGGTTATTAAGAAGAAGTTGGACAGACATTTGTTTGAAATGGTATATGGTTTTCTGCTTGAGCAGTGGATTTGGATTAGAAGACCTCCAAAGTGCCTTCCAACTCTGTTGGAATTCTGTATAATCCATAACAGCAAAAAAAGCCAGGAAAGTCAGATAGTGTTTTTCATATCTCACAAATATTATTAAATCCACATCACTCTATACACATGACGAAGTAAGCCACAGCTCATGAAAGCTTATGCCTTGTAATAAAATATGTTAGTTGGAAAAGATGCACCAGAACTTCCTTCTGATTTTCAGGCTCTGGGGACTCTCAAATCCTGAACTTCTTTCTGTTACCATTTAGAGATTCCCAAATGTTCTCCAGTCATTTTGATTCTGCTATTTTGGGAATTATGCAGAAAAATGAATTTGCTATTCCTGAGCAATTAAGTGGTTAAAAACTTTTACAGATACTACATTAATCTTTGTGTATGTGTGTGTTTTTCAGGCAACATGAAGACAAGTGGTTTCTCTTCTCTGTCACACAATGCTGAATATTTACTCTAGATGCTTCCCTGGCTTGAAGCAATATGAGTGTGAGCTTCCAATCTTTACCTTCCCAGTAAACCTTCCCTTGCTAAATCCCAAAAATCTGCCTCAACCTAGAAATGGAAAACAAGTTTTGTGTTTGTTTATTATGAGCTTCTTCTATACAGGGCAGCCACCAGTTTATCCTAAATGCAAGGCCTGTCACATTCCCTGTGTTATAAAACATCCTATGTAGTTTCATCAGTGTTCATATCCTGAAAAGCACCAATTGTGATGTGTGCTGGCGGTTCTAAATTTTATAATACAAGGGTTCTACCATCACTTCCTTCCATTTGTAACTCTTTGGGGTCTTCATGAAGAAGAGACAGATTATTTGAAAGTGTTTTCCTCTTCCCCACCATAAGAGGCCATCTATTTGGAATCGCCTTTAAATTTGTATATTTTCTTCTGTATTTTTTTACGAGAGAGAGCTTTTTCTTAGTAGGCTTTCTGAGTTTTTTCAACTTCACTTTTCTTTTTTATACATAACTATTAAAATTTTAAGATGACAGAAACTATCAAGAACTAACGTTTAGAATAAAAAGGAAGAAAGAAAAGAAATAAGAAAAGAAACAGAAAAATTGCAGAAAAGAAATATAAAGAAATTATTTCTGATTTTATAGGTGCAGTGGTTCAAATGCAGTATTGCAGGTCTAACTCACTGCTCATTCCAGGAGTTTGATTCTGGCAGGCTCAAGGTTGACTCAGCCTCCATCCTTCCGAGGTTGGTAAAATGAGGACCCAGATTGTTGGGGGCAATAGGCTGACTCTGTAAAATGCTTAGAGAGGATTGTAAAGCACCATGAAGTGGTATATAAGTCTAAGTACTATTGCTATTGTTATTTTTATAGTAATTCTAAGCATAAATGTACATTAAGCTTTTACCCTACAGTTACAACACTTTACATTTTTTTATAATTATTTTATCTTCTAATCATCAAAACCATGTATGATAATTTCTTTTTTTTTTTTTGTTTCACATAAAAAGTCCATAAAGGTTTCCAATCAGCACTGGGCTGTACTATAAGAAATGCATTGATTAGGAGTCAGAAAGGTAATTTGTACTGAAAGCAAAGAGAGAGTTGTTCTGTTAAATTATTTTATTTTTGTTGCCCCAGGGTTGAGTTTAACTTTATTAAAATAAAGTTAAACTCAACCCTGGGGCAACAAAAATAAAGTAATAAAAGAGAGTACTTTATTATTTTATTACTTTATTTTATTACTTTATTATTAAAGTAATAAAAGAGAATGGGAGATATGTTAGCAACTAATTACCAGGAGGTGCTGCCTTTAGGAAAAAAGGAAACTACCCCTGCCAAAGGAAGAATCATTCAGAGAAGCAACCTATCAGGAACTTGAACCAAATTTCTTAAACCCTGATCACATTGTGATATGATACAGAATTATTTCTGAAGCAAAAGAAAACAAAGGGTTATTGGCTGGTTTGTGCATTCAGCAGAAAAAGAATAGCCTAAACACTTACCTTGGTCCATTATATGCCATTTACCTCCGCTTTCTGTAGCAAAAGCTTAGCATTTAATTCTAATGAACACATTAAATGGTCCATAGATCCAATTTATCCACTCAGATTATAATTTCTACTTTTATCAGATCAATTTTTCTGCTGTTTCACAAGGTCTTGGTTATTTTGCCTTCACAAACTATTTCCATATGAAATGCTTACTTTTTAATTTATCTGTTTTAGAGAAACTTTTGTGCCCACTCTGCTTCTTAGAAGTGCCCGCCCATGATTAAATTTCACAGATGATAAATACAGAGGTGATACCAGGCCCAAAACTAAGAATGACGTGGTGATCCTTTCAAACTGAATTCTTTATTATTTCATACTTATTGATAGAATCTTGCCAGATTGAGGACACTACTATTTGCATCTACCATATGCTATGTGAACAATTTTAGAGAAGGGCTGTTTTTACCCTCTTTCTCTCAACGTAATATTTGGACTGAGTTGTCTCTTAACATCTCTGGATTGCATCCTTTCCCTCCTAGATTTCATGACATCTATTGCAAGCACTTTGATGCAAACCTTTATTTGTAAAGCTATGAAACAAAGAACCATTTCACCAAGTAATCTGTGCTTCAACTCAAAATCATGAATTTTAGGGAGTTTATTTCTTTCGTAATAAGACAGATCTCAGAGTGACTGTATAGCTGCATGTAGTGCTTGTGCAAACATTGTGAGTACTTCCATTTCTACTGTTTTTTTAAAAATATTGAAAAAGGTGCTTCTTGTAATGGAAAAAAGTGAAACAAGTGCCTTTAGATTTCTAAACGATGTAAATATGACTTGTCATGTTCACGTTGATATTTGCATTGAAATAACTATTAACAGTTGCATTAGTATTACTTTGCAGAATGTATGTTAATATTTGTATAATTATCGGAAATATTTCTTGTACTTAATGTAAGTCAATTTTCTAGTCTCTTATTAGGATTATGTAAATATCCAGCTCTGAAAGGAAAACATGATTTATGGAATGTGTGCCTGCATTTGTAGCACTTGCTGGGAATAGTGTAAATTAAATAATCTTTTCCCAGGTTTGTGTATCAGTTATGGATGGCAGCAGCAAGACCCAACGGAAAAGACACTTGTTTTAAGATATTCCTAGCAGATGCTCTGTACATGCTACATACGGTAATCTAGACTAATAGGCCACTGGTTTTTTTTTCACATTGCACAGCATCTCCCTCCAGCAAGATGTAAGGGGAAAAGAGGTAGAACTTTCAGAGGCTAATTGTAAGCAATTTTCATCTTTATTTGCAAGCTAAATCAATTGGATTTATCTCAACTTGGATTCCAGATCACAGATTGCTCTGACAACTGCTTGCCCAGTTCATATAGCTTCCAGCTTTTGAGGACATTGAGAGGTTATAGATAGGTAGGTAAACTCATCATTTTGCTTACCCCTTTTCCTTCTTAATTGGCCACTCTAGTTCAGGCACCATGATTAAGCCAGGCAACCAATGTCTCAGAATGTGGAACGTGTGCCTGGCTGCTCAAAAGAGGTAGCTATAAGAATACAAAAATATGTGAAAAAGGGAAGATTTTCTGATAATAATTATAGATCAATTTTAAACATTCTATTCTTGGGTAGGATAATTGAAACTGTGGGAGCCCCAAAGTTCCAGATGCATTTGAATGAAGCTGATTTTCAGAGCAAATTAGAGTATGTTCCTGAAACTGCTTTGATCTTGTGAATGACCTACAATGGAAATTATATGTGGGAAACTACTTGTTCTTTCTAATATCAGTACTTCATTAATCGTTCTCATGAATCTTTTAGCAACATTTGAGACTATTAATCATGGTAACGTTCTAGGTTTTCTGCCAGGCTTTGCAGAAGTTCCAAATCCTCCCTATCAAGAGGTACCAGAAGGTAATATTGTTTGACACCTAGGTCAGGGGTCTCCAACCCCCGGGCCACGGCCCACTACTGTGGCCTATTGAAACCAGGTTGTGTGAGTGGCAGGCTAGCGCATATTCACATGCAGCTCAATTTCCACAAGCAGTGGTCTGGCATGCATGCACATGCTCACACAGCTCAACATGCACAAATCAAGCTGTGTGCACATGCACCTGTGCTCCAGCCCACTGCTTCCACAAGTCAAACTGCATGCGCGCTGGCCTTCCACTCACTTGGCCCAGTTCCCTCCCCCTCAGCCGGACCACCAAGCTGCAAAGGTTGGTGACCGCTGACCTAGATGATTGATCCATAGTGCTTCAGAGTTCTGTCTTGTCCACTATACTATTTTAATACCTTATGAACGAATTCAGCATGTTGGAGAAACTTGCTGCTTCCCTACCCCAAAAGTTCAATTGGTACCCATTAAATTAGCTTTAATGGGATGAGACAGACACCTTATGTTAACTCAATCATTAATTTATATTAATGGAAACCAGGACACATAATTAAGGCAGAATAACAGCAGATAGCTTGAATCTGCAAAGATGAAGTAAGGAAAGCAAAGGTTCAGAATGAACAAAGACTTTTAACAAAAGTCAAAGATAATTTTAAAAAAGTTTCTTTCAACATATAAATAACAAGGAAGCAATCAAGGAAACAGTCAGTCCAGTAAAGAGAGAAGATAGCAAAGAAGTAACAAATAGTAGAGAGAAAGCAGAGTTGCTTAGCTCATTCTTTGCATCAGTCTTCACACAAAAAGAAACTATAGCCCAACCTATCAAAAATATAACCATAAAAGACAGGCTAAAAATTAAAATAAGCAAGAAAATGCTAAGAGAACACCTGTCTGATCTTGATGAATACAAATCACCAGGACCTGACAAAACATCCCAGAATTCTGAAGCAGCTGGCAGATGTTACCTCAGATCCATTATATCTTTCAAAAATCCAGGAGCACCAAGGAACTACCTGAGGATTGTAAAACAGCTGATGTGGTTCTCATCTCCAAAAAAAGGAAAAATACAGACCTTGGAAATTACAAACCAATCAGCCTAACATCAATACTTAGGAAGATACTGGGAAGGATAATAAAAAAACAGGTCTGTGAACATTTAGAAACAAAGTTATGACTAGAAGCCAGAATGGGTTTGTTAAAAACTCATCATGCTGAACCAATCTTATTTCATTCTTTGACCAAGTGACTAAATTAGTGGGCAAGCAAAATGCTGTGAATATGGTATACTTAGATTTCAGTAAGGCATTCAACAAAGTAGACTACAACCTACTTCTTGGTAAGCTTGAAAAATGTGGGACAGATACCTTCACCACCAGATGGAGTTGTAACTGGCTGACAAACTGTACTCTTTGAGTAGGTCTTAATGATACTGTGGTACATCTGGAAGAAAGTAAGCAGTGGAGTATCACAAGGTTCCATCTTAGGCCCAGTACTCTTCAATGGCACATTATTCAGGCAATTGCCTCTCCTGTTAATTAATCTGACCAATTACTTAAACAAATGAGAAACACATTTCTGAAGATTTCCTTTGCCAGAGCATGATTAAAGGTTCTCAATCACTGACACTGAATTTAGAGGTCATAGTGACATCAAAGAGCATATCATGCTCATAGTGACATTGTGCATGTTTATATAATTATAGACAGTGCATCATCTAACTCTTCTTGACTCTGTTTTACTTAGCTTTGTTACAATACATCTCAACTACTGTAACATACTGTGTATATATGTATATATACAGACGAACACTATACAGAAGCCTGATGATGGCAGATGAGATTCTGCCGAAATATTGCTACAACTTTAAAAGCACAACTATAATGATGTGGGAAAATACCCAAACAAAGCTGAATACCATGTATGTATGTATGTATGTATGTATATATTTTCTTAAGTTTTTGTGGGTACTTACATGTATGGTATTCAGCTTTGTTCGGGTATTTTCCCATTTCATTATAGTTGTGCTTTTAAAGTTGTAGCAAAGTTTCGGCAAAAGCCTGATGGCAGATGAGATTCTGCCGACATGTTGCTGCAACTTTAAAAGCACAACTATAATGACGTGGGAAAATACCCGAACAAAGCTGAATACCATACGTGTGTGTGTGTGTGTGTGTGTGTTCCAGCATAACTCTGGAACACTTCAAACAATTTCAACCAAATGTAGACAGATGACTTACCCTCTGGAAAAAAATACTATGGGGGTAAGACACTTCTAACACCCGGGGTGTGTGTGTGTGTGTGTTAAAATGGCTTCTGCTGTACAGCACAGTGAAGTTGCTGGGCGAGAGAGCTACTACATCTAGAGTCACAGACAGTGCAACAGCGTGAGTCCTGACTAGGATTTTCCTGTCTAACACAGGATTGGGATAAATAAATACCCAGGCAATCCGAGGTTATTAGCTGGTTACTTAAATAAATGAAAATTCTCTTTGCCAGAAGCATGATTAAAGGTTCTCAAGGAAATGGTAATGATACAGAATTTAGTTTTAGCTTTTTATTTTGATTGCATTATTTTATATTCTATTTTTAATATATAAGACAACTTTAGATTGATATTGTTAGGGATACACCCCTAGCAAGATCTGCAGGGCAGTCAGGCAGGCAGGCAAAATATGTGAGATAAGTGTTTTTGTAGCTTACACTCAGTAAACCAGAGGCACAGTGCTAATTAAATAGTTTTATTCCAGCAAGAGTTAAAGCATAGTCAAAACAGTCCATATATCATTCACTTAGTTCAGTCCGTCCAGGGATTATTCAGTTGCAAATTCCAGTGTCGAAAAAAAGAGGTCAGTACACTTACAAATATCAGTCCGGTGATATATCTCCTCGCAGTAGAGAGATATGCAGAACTCACAAACTCCTCTCTTCCTTCAGCAACTCTTCAGTAGGGGAAAAGACGCAGCTAACAAACCATCAACGTAATCCAATCCAGTAATTGTCAGTAATTGCCAGCAAACCGTCAGCGTCTCGTCAGCAATCAATCAGGTTGTCTTGCTGCCTCTTATGGTGGTTTCACACCACACCCAAAATTACATGCTTTGCAGTTAAAGTGACACACACTTAAACTAACATTCATAGCTTATATATATTATTTTACCCAAACTACGTTAGGTGACCTATGTTATACCTAACAGATATAAATAGATAGGTTAAAAATTAAAAATAAATTAAAAGATACTTCTAGTTATCTTAATAACTTTATTCCAGAGAATTAGACATAATATGTAACAACACAACAAATGCATGCATCTCATAATGTAGACCATTGATCCATAGAAAGTTATACAATTATCAGTTTATTACTCTGTGACATATTAGTCTCTCTGCTATTTTTAAGCACTGAGCATTTGAAATATTGAGAATATCAAAATGTCAAAATCATTTTCTTTTCATAAGTTCATAGATACATTTCTTATATATGATACAGAAACAGGATCTGTCTCATACAGTACTTGATCAGATTGGGCAAATTTTCAAAATAAATTTACATTTTTTGCTTTTTCAAACAAAATCCAATGGGTTCAGAGACAAATTTCATATTAAAAACAGATAAGGAATTGTATATCCAGTTGTTCTTTTCAATAAATGAATTAGCTCAAATTTTAACTTTTAAGTTTGAACTAGCTTGCCAAGGCTACAGGAATTGTCTTTTCTTAGACTTTTATAGCATTGTTATTCAAAGTGTTTTGCATATATTATATAAATATATATAAATGCAACAGTAATTATGGTTGAGACCGTAATTCTTTAATATGCTTATAATGTTTCTTCCACAGCCAAGAAACAGAAGTAGGAGGCTCAGGGATGACTAGATATTATTGGTTTAAGAGTTGATCAAATAAACAAAAAATTGTAACTATTTTCCTAATTCAGTTAGTAATTAGGAACCAAGTAAGAAAAATGTAAGTGCTTTAAGTTTAGACTTCAGTCAAATGAAAATAAATAAAATATACTAAATATACTATAAAATAACAAAAGGTTATATTAATGCCCATTAAAATATATATTCTTCTAACAGCCAAAAAATGCCAGTGGTATTTTTAATGATATTTTAATGGATCTTCTTCCACACCTAAACGCTTTCCAGCTGTTTAGTACTTCATACTACAAAACCCAGAATGCCCAGCAAACATGCACGTCGGAATTCTGGCCATACTGTTCCCAAAATATTTACAGGGTATTACATAGCGAAGACGATTGCACTGAATCTTTACCACTCTTGCCCCGCATATGGATTCCACTAAAAGCAGCGGATACCGGAAGTTGTATTCAAGAACAAGTGAAACTTACCCGCTTTCTAGCCAAGGAACCGCTCTAGCTTACGTAACTTCCAATGAATAGTGCATTCGCGGAAGGCTGCAGCAAAGAATGTTATCTAGCTCGTAGTTTTGCGCATCAGCGCGCGTCGCATATGGGACGTCATCCGAAAGGGCCCTACTGGAGTCTTCCTCGTGGGGTAGGAGAGGAGGTTGGGAGAGGGAGAGAGAGAGAACGTGTTTGTTAGCTGGGACTGTGTAGTGAAGAGACAAAAAGGAAGGAAATGGCGGCGCTTATCCCCGAGGAGCTGCTGCAAGCCGATCGACTGTCTCCAGACCTGGAACGGGGTGAGCAACTTCAACAGTTGGGGAACGAGGAAGGGGCTGTCGCCTTAGTGGAAGCTGGATCCGGAAAGCTGCAAATAGCTGCTTTGGGTAAGAAGCGGAAGGAGGCAGCGTCTATCCACAAAGGAAAGCCTAAATCTGGGCGAGTATGGAAAGACCCCGGCAAAAAGCGGTAAGAATGCGATCTTGGTCGCCAGATGATCGGACGCAGCATCTTGGAGAGCAGTTTTCTCCACGTCAACAACTTTTAGGATATAAGGACTTCCAACTCCCAGAAATTCCCAGCACGAATTCTGGGAGTTGAAGTCTATCTTAAAGCTGCTTTGAGTTCAAGAGAAATGGGCTGCCGTTTATGTGTATTTTATACCGCTTTGTTAGAAATACTGCGTATTGGTTAGTTCTCCTAGACAGAGTTTATTTTATGCACTTCATGCCTACCTAGTGTGCACAGTAAAATGTTACCCCAAAAAAGATTAAATGTTAATATTCATCCTCAGTTCAAGTTGAGTGTAAATTTTAGAGGGTTTGTATTAAATAACCAACCTTTGGTGCCACACATGAAATAAAATCATAGTATGCTTTTAATGTCATTCTTACTTGTTAGGGTAATGTTTTTGATCTGCAAAAATAGGCTTTTGTTTCATTGGAACTCCTTGCCAAGTAAAAGTGTGCAGGATTCTTATCCTAGATCTGCTTCACATAATATGCTAAATGTTACTAAGATTGTTTGGTCTAATTGCAATTTATGGCTCAGTGTATTGCACCAATTTGACTATTAGTTATTCTGTAAGGCTTTATTAAGGCAAACTATGGCTGTCTTGTATAAGGTGATACCATCTAGAGCTGAAACTAAACTCTTATTTGTAACTGATAATGTAATTTTTGCCATCTCCCCAGGTTTTCCCACATGATCCAGGATAAGCCTTTACATACTTCCTGGCAACATAAAATGAAAATACGTCAGGAAAAGAAGTTGATTAAAGATTTTGCCCAGGAGCTGAAGGAACAAAAACAAAGGGAGCGTGAGGTAAGTAAAATATGTTTGTCTCAAATGTCTGGAAGCAATGTGTCCATATTATTATTAAGTAACTATAATGTATCCCTAAGCATCTCTGCCAGACACCAACTTCATTGGTATTTTTTGTCACTCTAATTAAGTTATGGACTGAATTAGCAAGAAAAGACTAGTGCTAAGTCTGTTGAACTCACACTTTCTGTTCTAATAACTGCACAAGAATTGTGAACAGAATTCCCAAAGGCAGAACAGAATTCACAAAGGCATATGGATTAGATATAGGATATATTTTTGGCCTGCAGAATGATATGTTGTAGCTATTTTGAATTTTGCATCTAAAAGGTTATTTATTTTATTGAAAGTTTAAAATAGGATTGCTATCCTTTTATTCAGGCATACATGCATAACTTTGCTGGTGCTACTATTTTGTAAAGCAGAATATGAATTTCTGCATATCTTTGCTGTTGAATGTTAATAGAGCTTCGTGAAGATCCTACTTATATATTAAGAAAGATTGAATGAAGATCCAGAGCTTGATGCTTGTTTTATTTAGGTTATAAACAAAAAATGACATAATATACAACATGGCCACCCATGGGGAAAAGATAGGCAAATGACAACACTTGCATTAGATGTTGTGCCACAATTTTTGTATTTGATATTGCTGCTACTCATGTTGCTGCTTTGTACCAGTGTGAAAAAACACCCCTCCCCCAATTCAGTCAATTCAAATAAAATAATTAGAGCCAATTTACAAATGCTTTATTCAAAAATTGTTGCTGGTTTGAACTGCTTTTATCTTATGTAAATCCCACAGATATTCTGTTCATTTTAGTGAAGCTGTCAACTCATAGATTCTATAGTCACATCATGTTCTGCTTAAAAGAAACTTCTGAGGACCTCATAAAATGGTAACTTTTATTTCAGCTTACAAGTCTGGAAAAGTTTGATGAGCGAAAACTTTTAAAGTGATAAACAACTCAATAAAGTGTTCTTCTGAGTTACATACTTTGCTACTTATTTTTGAGAGTTATTAATAAAGTCAGTTTTTTGGTTCATAAATCTGTTTGCATATGCTTTTTTTGTCAGTATTTGTACTCTTGTATATTTATGGAATTATTTAGTCAAATTTTTTTGCTGGACTGTGACATATAAGATAGCATGCATAAAAGCCTCTTCCTTTCAGGAGAAAAAACAGCGAAGGAGGGATAACTTAAAAAGAAGACTACAAAATGAGAGGAAAGCGGAGGTTGTGCAAGTGGTGAGTTTGGGATCAAGTTATTTTCATTTAGAAAGAAAATATCCTTCCTTGGTTGAAGAAGAGTGGATTGTGTTTCATAATTAATGTTTTACTTAACTTGGTAGCACATTATAATAGGTTCGGGTCAACAGCAACATATAATAAGTTATGCTTTTTCATTGCCATTAAAGAGCATTTTGAGAATTGGAGGCTGAATTATTGATCCAGTAACTGCACAAATTTAATATCACTCTGTTGCCTCAAATGGGAAATCCTTTGGTGAAATGGAACTGCATTTAATTTTTCTTGTGGAAGGAGAACACAAGGGCCTCAGTACAAAGGCGCTGACAATCCCAAAAAAGTAAAATTATACAATAGTTGAATGTAATAGAATAGAATACTTTATTGGCCAAGTGTGATTGGACACACAAGGAATTTGTCTTGGTGTAAATACTCTCAGTATACATAAAAGATACATTCGTCAGGAGTCAAGAATCATAAGATACGACACTTAATGATAGTCATAGGGTACAATAAGCAATCAATCATACTAGGAAACAGTCAATATAAATTGTAAGTATACAAGCGACAAAGTTACAGTCATACAGTCACAAGTGGGAGGGGATAGGTGATAAGGAGTGATTACAAGATTTAACAGTAATAGTGCAGACTTTATAATAGTTGAACAGGGTTGAGGGAATTATTTCTTTAGCAGAGTGGTGGCTTTCGGGGGGAAAACTGTTTTTGTCTCTAGATGTTCTGGTGTGCAATGCTCTATAGCGTTGTTTTGAGGGAAGAAGTTGAAACAGTTTATGTCCGGGATGTGAAGGGTCTGTAAATATTTTCACAGCCCTCTTTGACTCGTGCAGTATACAGGTCCTTGATTGAAGGCAGGTTGGTAGTAATTGTTTTTTCTGCAGTCCTAATTACTCTCTGAAGTCTGGGTCTATCCTGTTGGGTTGCAGAACCAAACCAGACAGTTATAGAGGTGCAGATGACGGACTCAATGATTCCTCTGTAGAACTGGATCAGCACCTCCTTGGGCAGTTTGAGCTTTCTGAGTTGATGCAGAAAGAACATTCTTTGTTGTGCTTTTTTGATGACGTTTTTGATGTTGGTGTCCATTTTAGGTCATGTGATATAGTAGAACCTAGAAATTTTAAGGTCTCTACTGTTGATATGGTGTTATCTGGTATTGTAAGAGGTGGTAGTATGGAAGGGTTTCTTCGAAAGTCTACCACCATTTCTACGGATTTGAATGTGTTCAGTTCCAGATTGTTCTGGTTACACCACGAGGCAAGTTGTATAACCTCCTATCTGTATGCGGATTCGTCGTTGTCTTGAATGAGACCAATCACTGTTGTATCATCAGCAAATTTCAGTATTTTAACAGATGGATCATTTGAGATGCAGTCATTGGTATATAGAGAGAAGAGAAGTGGAGAAAGCACACAGCCTTGGGGGGCTGTGCTAATTGTACAGGTATCTGATGTGATTCTGCCCAGCTTCACCTGCTGCTTCCTTTCTGTTAGGAAGCTTATGATCCACTTATAGTGTGTTCAGGTACCACTAGTTGGTTTAATTTACTTAAAAGAGTGTCTGGAATGATGGTATTGAATACTGAACTGAAGTCTACAAAGAGGACCCTTGTGTAGGTATTAGAAGATTCAAGGTATTGTAGGATGTAATGCAGAGCCATGTTAACAGCATCATCTGTTGATCTATTTGTTCGGTATACAAACTGCATGGGATCTAATAGCAGATCCGTGATGGTTTTCATGTGAGACAGCACAAGCCTTTCAAAGATTTTCATAACTACAGATGTTAGAGCAACTGCTCTGTAGTCATTCAGTTCCTTGATGGAGGGCTTCTTTGGCACTGGGATGCTAGTAGAGCATTTGAAGCAGGAAGGAACATAGAACATCTCTAATGATCTATTGAAGATTCGGGTGAAGATGGAGGCCAATTGGTCAGCACAGACTTTTAAGCAAGATGTAAATAGATTTTCTGATTTAGGGTCAAGATATTGGTGTGCTGCTGGTTTTTGGCAGCCATGATTGAAGCCTTCGCCTCTCTCCCTCCCAGCCTGAAGTATTAGGAAGGTGAATAGGATCCTGGGGATAGATTCGTCCCTAGCCTGAGTTCAAGTGGAAAACATGACTTGCTAGCTTTGCATGTAAATGTGCTTGAACCAAGTTCCTACATTTCTGCCACAGAGATTCCTTTTGAAAAAGAGCCAACATGAGAGATGCATGCTAGGGATCAAGCCATGAATAAGGGGGCTTCAAGGCATTTGATAAGATCCATTATAGCAGGTGTCTCCAACCTTGGCAACTTTAAGACTTGTGGACTTCAACTCCCAGAATAAGTTGAAGTCCACAAGTCTTAAAGTTGCCAAGGTTGGAGACACCTGCATTATAGAGAACATGTGCTTCTTGAATTGAATTGGTAATGATAGTGTGTCACTGGAGTTCACCTGGCCTTTTCTTTCAATTATCTAGGCGCTGGTCCAAGTGAAAGCTAGTTCCAGAGTCCAAGCTGATAGCTATGTTTCATTGTTAATACTTTACTACCAAGATTATTCAGAGTTCCATACTATTGGGAGATCATAACTATGAACTTTGCAGCATAGAAAAAGTCAGAGGCATACAAAGATGGGAAATCATATAGCAGTACAAGTGTCAGTGTTCCAGCAAACCTCCACTCCAACCAATAACTCTGAGACAGACATCTTCTCAAAAGTTCCTTTTATTAGGATAGTAACTGACACAACTGGGGAATACCGAATCTGAAAGTTCCTGGCTTCCTTGCAATAAGTAAAAACTACAAATCCATCCCCTGCACCCATCATTACATCACATCACATGCCTCAATCACCATCCGTCCCAACTTAAGACTTCTTCTCACTTACGTGCAAAATAACATGACCTTGAATTAGAAGAAGAATGTTATGTCTAACTACATACACTCCAAGAAATTCCCCCTTCCCCAGGCTCAAAATGTGGTAGCATCTGGTCTCAATATGGCTTCCAAAGCTGACAGGCGTCCCCTCTTGAAAAAATCACATCCTGAAAAGTACAATAAAAAATACAACCAGGGGTTAATGCATTGCCCCCTTAACCCCATAGGCAGGTTGTCATAAGCAGGTTGATACCATATGAATGTGATTGTAAATATTTTAGTTTTTATTAAGAGTCGTATATATTTAAATGATTTTTCTCTGCTTTCTGCATAAAAAGTTAAAAGCAAAGAAAGAAGAAATATGTTTTTTTATTTACAAGGTCTTATAGTAGCTGTTTGGGGGTACAGAATACTTCAGGAAAAGAAAAAGTGTGAAAATGTTGGGCTCCCTTTCTTGTTCCATTTACTGTTGACAAATGGAGTATCTGTTGCCAGATGACAAAATGACGGAGCTTGCTTGTGATGGTGCAGGCATGTGCCAATCCTACTTCTACATTTTCTTTGTCTTCCTTTTGCATGTGTAGAGATTAATCTGTTGCTTTTTTAGATGTAAGCACCTTGGAAAAGATTTAATATTCATTCCTTTCTGTGGAAAAAAGGTGTTTTCTATGGAAAATTTGTATTTGGTTCTGTTGTGGGAATTTTGTAAACCAATAGCAATAACATTCTGGAAGCCTCTAGTGTGGTTGATCGTTATTCAGAAAATTTTTAAGTCTTAGATGAGCATGAGATGAGACCATATTTCTCCTTTCTTTTTTAGATTCGAAATCCCTTAAAACTGAAGCGTGCAAAGAAGAAACATTTGCGGCGCATTGAGAAGCGTGACACACTGGCCTTGCTGCAGAACTCCCAGGCACAACTTAAACCAGCCAAGCAATAAGAGAGCGGAAGTCTCTTTGATAGCACATTGAAAGACTTCTTGAAATGCAAAAGTTGAGAGACAGAATCCAGTGTATGAAGAGACGTTGCTATATTACATCTTTTTATTTGGCTTCTCTTGCAGTCAGCAATAGGACATTCCATGCAAAATATCTCATTGTATCCCAATAATTTCTCATCTCATAGCTTTGGCATTAAAAGAACAAATTTGGGGAGGACAGCTGGGATGTTTGAAAATGAGAAAAAGTCCTAAGGGAGTTATTGCAAAATCTACAGCTTCTAAAGACTAGACATTTGAGTATTGTGAGAAAATGTAATCCATATCACATTTTTCTTTTTTAGTCCTGTACTTCCTTGTCACTATTCATCAAGGAAGCAGTTTTACAGCAAAAGATTTATTGGGTTATAGCCATTGCTGTACAAAGGTAGAAGTATACTCCTGTTTTTATCCATTTTTAAAAAACCAAAACTAATTGTGGTTATATTGCTTAATACGTATTTAAATGTATGCATATAAATCCTATTGTGATGTTCCTTCTTGGTTCGACTGTGAGATATATAGCATTTGAAATTCTCTGCAAGTTCTTAAGCCAAAATACTAAAATCATTACTTTCAGGATAGTTCCTTTTACAGGTAATCTTTGACTTACAACCATTCATTTAGTGACTGTTCAAAGTTACAACAGCATTGAAAAAAGTGGCGTATGAATGTTTTCCACGCTTATGACCCTTGCAACATCCCCATGGCCATGTGATCAAAATCCAGAAATTTGGAAACTGGCATGTTGCAAGGTCCTGGCATTGTGATAACCTTTTGCGATCTTCTGACAAGCAAAGTCAATGGGGAAGCCAGATTCACTTAACAACTGGGTTACTAACTTAATGGCAGGGATTCACTTTGTGGCAAGAAAAGTAAAATGAGACAAAACTCAACTGTCTTGCTTAGCAATGGAAATTTTTAATTCAATTGTAGTTATAAGTCAAGGACTACCTGTATTGTAGAACATTATTCACAATAAAGTTATATCTACTTGTGACACAGTTATCTGTTGGGCCATGCTAGGTTGAACAATACAGAAAGGTTTTACACAAACAAAAGGTGCAATGTGAAGGTGATTTCTTTGAGTATCTGAAGATGTTGTACAAAGATTAGATTGTTGCCTGAGAACAGCCAAGCTACATATGGATGAATTCATACATACATAGCATTTTTGGATAAGTGTGGCACTTTTTTTTTAACTAGAAGAATGAAAGATAATGAGAATATTTAAAAAAAGCAAATTACTGAGCAAGGCTGCTGTTTCCCTGAAAATAAGAAATTAGCATTTGTGCGTGGAAGCAAATGCTAGCTGTACCTTTCAGACTTTTTAAAAATGATGTCTAGAAACCTGGCACCAGTTCATACAAACTGTTAGGTTCAGGAGATAACTGGTTTAACTTCTTGCTTCTCTTAAGGCACACCTGGGGAATTTCTTAATCTGTTGTAATAGCAAGAATTATACCCCTTTCATTGAAAAAAGAAGTAATTGCTTTTTACACGGAACCTGGCAACTCCAGTGCTAAGTTCTCTTTTGTTTGTTTTGTCAGAGGATTGTTATAGGTCCAGTTGACTGCCCATTTTTTTTAGCTAAATGAAAGTTGAGATCAAGGCCAGCAAGCTCACCTAATACTTCCCTCCTATTTTTCCCACAACAGCAACCCTGTGAAGTGAGAAGGCTGACAGAGTGAGTAGACAGAGAGAGTGAGTCACACAGTTGGCTTTCATACCTAAGGCAGGACTCCTAGGCCAACACCTTTACCTCTATACCAAATTGGCTCTTATACAATAAGAGTGATCTTTTATTTCAGCATTTTCCCCCTTGTATTTCAGGTTGTAATAGTATGTGGGAATGACTTTGAGGGAAAAGTGGGGGGGAAGCTGTCAAAAGTGGTATCATATAAAAGCTGCTTAATGGCCAGAGAAAGAAACTAAGGAAGGACCTACCCTAAATTGATCTAACTCTCTTTAAAAAAATAAAAACAGTAAGGAGATTTGTACTTTCAGAATTGCAAGGTTCTGTTAACATAGCTTTACAATAAACTATAAGTAGTTTGTCTAGACATGTTTCCTTCTGGTTTACGCTGGAGGACTGACTGACCTGTCTTAGCAAGTGTCACAGTTATGGTGGTAATGAAACAGTAACCTTAAGACCAGTCTTACATTTATTACCCGCACATATTTGAAAAGCACAGTAAAGCTGAAGCAACATCATCAGCACTGTCATTGTTTCTCTCTCAAGTTTTTTATTTTGTATTTACAACAAATCCATCTTTCATTTAAACAGTGTCAACTGGGTATATTATAATTAACATACTTTCCTTGCCAATATAACAGTAATCACATTCTCTTTTTAAGCAGTTATCGGTTACATATTTTATCTTTATAATAATATTTCTCTATATATTCATCTACTTCATTTTAACTTTGTACTTTATTTTCCAATCATTGATAAAATAGATCCCATATCAAACATTAGTATAAACCATTTACCTCTCTTCCTTCCCACTTAAAGCAAAAAGATTAAAATTTTTAAATATCAGTGTTTAGAAATCTAATGTCCCCTTGCCTTCAATTTTGAGAGTTAATACCTTCTGCTGCCAAGGCGGGTATTTCCGATTTCCATCTGCTGTCTCCGTGGGAAGGAAAGTGAGGAGAGAAAAAACTTTCCCTTTACTTTCCACTGCAGCTTAACGATCCTCTGGGAAACAATATATCACTTAAAAAGCCAAAGTTCCAGGGTATTCAGATGTTAATTGTCGTCCCGGTTCAGCCAAAAGCTTTCTCTGTCTTCACTTCCTCCAGCACATAACTTGTCCGGTTGAGAGGTTCTTTGTGACGGCCATTGCTGACCATCGCTCCATCACCTTTGGAAAAGGGAGTTAAGCTGGCTGGGAAGGGGGGGGTGCGATATCTCCCGACCCCTGCCCAGATCCCCCCTCTCTTCAGCTATCCCTACAGGATAACTATAGCCTCCTAATCCAATTGGATCGAAGGCACTCCAGCAGCGAGCGCAGCAGGAATCACGCACAAACGCGAATTCCTGCTGCCTCCGAAGCCTGTCAAACCTTGTTGAAGGAGACTGCTTGGAGTTTTATAAGATTAGAGATTAAATCGCAATAAAACTTCCAAAAAATGCCTTGGAATTGTGTAATTGAATGTTGCCCCAGGAAGAGAAAGTAGAAGAAAGTGAAACAGACTGTGCTGACTGATTGCTTGATGACTTTGGGACCTTAACTATCTTTTGAAAGACTAAGAAAACATTTGGATTGTCTAAAAAAAAAAATTTTTTTTTTTACAATGGTACCTGTTGAAGAACTGAAAATGCAATTTTAAAGACTAAGAGAGGAGGAAGAGGAAGGCAAGGGCTCTTTTGGATCTATCTTTTGCTTTTTAGAAATGGCGATTTCTGCTTACCAGGAAATGCAACAAGAAAAAGGCTGGGATGATGAAGAAGAAGCCATCTTTAATGGACATATGATTTTAAAAAAGGGTAAAAAGGAGAAGAAAATGAAGAATTTAAGTTCTAAAAAAACAATCAAGAAAGGGAAAAGTAAGGTGAAGAATCGATATAATGATAGAAAGCAACAGAAGGGAGGAATACAACAGAGAGGGGAGACTAAAAAGCTGGAGATCAAGGGGGGGGGCAAAAAGGTTAGCTTTGATAAGGAAGGAAGGGATAAAGCGGAGGGAAGTTATAAAGGCTTAAAACAAGATGTTAATAAACAATTTTTTTTCAGAGATAAAGGGTAAAATATAATCTAAAGAGAGATTCTGCAAAAGTACACAAGATTGTATTTTAGTATTTGTATTTGAAATATCTGTTAATAGAATACTGTAGGGATTGTGTAATTAATGTTTAATTAACTAATTTGCTATGGAACACTATTTTTAATATACTATAAGATTATTATGTCTTATATTTTAAAATTTTATGTAGAATGTACTAAGCAGAATCAGAATAGAAACTATGTCTAATTTTAAGTGTTAAATTTGGGGGGGAAATAGAAAGGTATCATACTTTAACCAGTCATTACAGGAAAAAGTTTGTGTTAAAGAGAAAGATAAATAGATAATTGAAAAAGAAGGGACAAAAGATACAAGTGTAATGATTTAAATTGAGATTAAATAAATAAAATAGAATTAAGAGAGTGAAAAGAGGGGAGAAGATATATGCAAAATGTAGAATTTTAATAAGATATGAAATAGTATATAAGCTGAGCATGAATTTGATTTACGTCTGTACAAAAAGTTATAACCCGGGGTTAAGCCGCTTTCTAAAAAGAAGTTTTATGTTTTTATGTTATGTGTTTTTTTAGTCTATGTTTGTCTATTGAGGAGTAATGATGTTGGATAAGAACATATGAAATAGTAATAATATGAAATATAGTAATATGAAATATATGAAAGTATTAGTCTAATGAATAAAATTGAACAGAAATAAAGGAAGAAACAGTAAGAAGGTGGAAAACAGTAATAAGATACGAAGTTGAATATATAAGATGCATATTAAATTGTGTGTGGAAACATGATAATTTAGAACTATATTGTACTTAAATGAGATGTCTTATTTGTTTTGTTAAGTAGTTGTTAGAAAGGATGTTTTATGTTCTTATGTCTTATGTTTTGTTTGTGTACTCTCTTTGAAAATCAATAAAATTTGTTTTTTTTAAAAAATAGATCCCATATCATATATTATTCAGTTTCTTCTTTTTCTTTAATTGCCAGTGTTAATCTATTCATCTCTGCACATTCTAACAGTCACTGTTTCTCTTAATGACCAAGTAGCAAGTCCCAGTTGTGGTTCCTAAACAAGGACTGTCTGGATATGTAGTCCTAAGCACATCAAAGCATCATCATGATAGTCTTGGGTACTATAACCAAGCTTATGTATATTTTGTTTCATTCATAATCATTTTGTATGGCTTTATTTTCAAATTAATCCAGTGGATGGCTAATGAGCTATCACAGGTAGTCCTCAACTTACAATCTTTCATTTAGCGACCATTAAAAGTTACAATGGTGCTGAAAAAAATGACATGACCAGATTGTCACAGCATCCTTATGGGCAAGTTATATAAACTCAGATGCTTGGCAACTGACATGTGTTTCCAACTATTGCAGTGTCCTGAAGTCACATGATCGCCATTTGTGACTTTTTCAGATGTCTTCCAAAACTGAATTTGCTTAATGACCCTGTGATTCATATAACAATCATGGTGATTCATGGCAAAAGTTGTAAAATCAGAGACAAATCACTTAATGTTCCAGTTGAAATTGTAGTCATGAATCAAGGACTATCTATAGTATTTTTATATATACAACATTTTTCATCTGTCCTAGAGTAGCAGTAGCCCCATGGTGAGAAAGGCAGCAAATAAATTTAATGAATGAATGAATAAATGAATGAATTGATACTTTCATCTCATATAGGATATTTAAGTTTGATTTATTGGCTTTTAGCAATCATACATACCCTTTTTTCAGACTATAATGATTAATCGTGAACAAGATTATGGAAGGTCAGAATCACTGTAGCAATAGTTGTGGAATTAACAGCCTGAGCTTTCATTAAAATGGCACCCAAAGGAATGGTTGAGGCATCAGCAAACATGGAAAATCAAGCAGAGGGAGAAACATGGCAAGGCAAGACCCAGCATGCGATGCATCATTGACACATAGCTGAGTTGGCTTGGGAAATCCAAGCCAAATCCAAGCCAAATCCAAGTGGTTGGAAAGGGCTGGACTGAAACACTGACAATAACAGCACAAGTAGTAGTTGCATTAAGCACCAGATCCATAAAAGCTGTGGTCTACCACACCAGGCAGGACCCAAGGTGCAGATTATGCAGAGGGGCTTCAAAGACAATCCAACATCTCCTAACCGTGTAATTATAGGAACAGCATATGCTGAACAGCATGACTAAGTAGCTGGTGTTCTGTATTCTGATCCTCCTAAGTCCAGATGGGAGATTTCATACATGGTCATGGAGAATAAAAGGGCTAAGATACCATGGGACTTCCAGACCAACTGTCAGATATTAGCCAATCAAAAGTCTATGCAGTGTTTGCATAATATAATGATATAATCAGTGTTATCTAGAATGTCTAGAGACACAATTTCTTATTTCCCAGTTTGCTTTTTCATAAATGTGATGACCTGGAAACATAGTTCAAACACAGCTATAAAAAAGTGGGATCTAGGAGTAGCTATGTTTAAATGGTACATTTAAGAAGGAAAGGCCATTGTCCCCACAGTCATACTGTATTTTACAATGGGTGGATTAGATATAGTTTATATCTTTCAGTTAATGATTACCACTAAGCGGTTTTGATAACTCAATATAAACAGGCCATGTTAATCAACCAAGACCTCATTCTCAGATTTTAATTTATAAAGTGGTGTTTAGAAGAGCTTGGATCCCAAGCAAACAAACAGAAATAGCAAGCAGATACGTGAGAATTGTGGGAAAGCACTGGAGAAAAGTGAGTTTGGGGTTCTTTGTCAAAACTTGCCTACTATTTGGGGAACTGCTTTTTCATGGGAAGAGTTTTTGTTGTACAGATTGAGTGGTTGATCTAATGTACACTGAAAAGATCAAAGTATCTCAGGAAGTTCATGTTCCAGAGTGAAAGAAACATCCAGTGTTTTGAGTGGGAGGACAGCTACTGAAGTATCACAATCTCACTGGGGAGGTTTCACCACAAAACTAAACAGAGAAGAGAGTCTATTGCTCCATTTTATTTATTTGGTATTGTTTTGCAATCTGCATTGTTAATGTTAAACTGAAAGCCAGGTGAAGTATCAATTGCAAACAGAATGGCAGCATGAAAAAGTTTGAAGTGTTTAGGAAAGACGTTTCTTCTCTTCTTCCATTTCCACTCTCCCTTCCCCTGCACCTTTTGATAGGAAAACAGCTCTCAAGCTGAAGAAAATGTAATAAAAATAAGCGACAAAATACAATAGAAAGAGGCAATATTGTACAAGCTATTCGGAATCTTGCTCAGGGTATTGTGCAGAAACAAACAGCGTGTTTAGTCTTGATTTTAGAGACTGTTGGGAGAATTATCCTTCTGGGTTCAGTTCCAAGTGGAGAAAAAGACACTGAAAACATGGAGGCTGTTTGGAAAGATGGTTTAATGGTGGACAGGACCACATGGCTTGGAGCTCCAAAGAAAGAAGGCTGAGATGCTGAGAGACCCTTGGTTTTTTATCTTCTGTTGGGATTTGAATTGGAGCTTGTATTCTGATTGGTTGTCAGACTCCCATGGGGCCATGCAGGGGCAACTCTGTAGGCTGTCCTGAGTCCCAGGCTTGTTTGAGCCTTGCTGGGTGATGATGAAATGAAAGGGCTTTGGGCAATTCCTATAGCTCTACCTGGAGATCTTTGTTATGTAAAATAGACTGGCCTCAGCCAGAGTAATGGCCCATTAGCAAAGGTGGTTCTGAGTTTCTACTCTTTTTAGGGGAAATATTCTGCCTTTGTAATATTTCCTAGGATATTTCAATTTTCTAGGAGAGGGGTGGGTTTTAACTTCCAACAAAACCAAGGGAAATTGGACATTTGAGGCCACAGAAATTGAGGGATGAAGCCTATGGAGATGCGATAATAGCAGGGTCAAGTATCTTGGAGAATGGTCATATCTGAGAATATTACCTCAAAAGGCAAGGAAATCTCTCTTTCTTCAGGGGTGTCCATAAGTAGTACAGAAGTGATAGAAGTCAAAAGACCAGAAAGGAAGCTATTTAGAAAAGAATGCTTAGTTCAGCAGCAATGCCATCAATAATCTTTACTGCATAAAAAGCATGGGAAGGAATCTGTTGAGAAGGAATCTGTTGACATAGCAGGGATACAGGATTCCTCATTTATACTCCACTTATTTCTGTACCATTTAAATATTAACAATAGGCCTTTAGGCCTTTTTCTGGATTTTAGAAAACATGAAGTTGTGGGGTGCATCCCAATATTCCCTTCCTCATCAGGATGAGATTAAGAATGATCAAATGTCATGAATACTACAAAAATAGGAATAGATTCTCAGTTTTACAACATTAACTCCAGAGATGGATTTAAGCCTTTCCAGGTATGACCTGCAATTTCTGATTATGGATGATTTTGGGGGAAGTTAAAAAATTGGTCTGGAGATGTGATGGGGAGAATGGATAATCCAGAACTGTTTGTCCTCCTGTTAATCTTCTTGTCTATGGCTCTAAACTTCAAATGAAGCAGAAAGAGATGACATGGAAGCAAGCCTAAAAGCAAAATAGGCTGAAATAGACTGACGCTCTGGAATATACCTATATATATAAAAGGAAATACCACTCACACATCATCACAAAATCTCCAGAACTGTAAAGCCTACAAACTTGAAATTTGGCACGTATGTTCCTCTTGGATTCTAGGTGCTCACGAAGAAAGGATTTTTCAAAATGACCATCAGAGCATTAATAATTTTGTATATTATTATTAACATGCTCTGATGCTAAGGAGTTCTATTCCCCCTCCCCCACCTGAAAAGATGCAAAACACAAGCAGAGGAGTTTCACTTTCACTTTCACAGCACCATCAGCTTTAGTACAGAACAGTTGAGCTAAGCCACACCCATGCTCCTTGCTGTCTCCTTCTTGCTCACACAGCAAATACTGTTTCAGTTTCCAAACAGCCCTCAACTCTCTCACACACTGACAGGACGCTAGCCAGATGAATACCATAGATGCCAGTAGGCAGAGCCAGAATTTTTTTCTTCTTATTTTCCTCCCCAAAAACTAAGCCCAATCACATAGTTTTGTAGCGAAGCATGGGTATCCAGCTAGTTGAAAATAAATGGGAACAAAATTGAACTTCATTAATCACCTCATTGTTTAAAATGTTTGAAACAAAGGAATTGTATCTCACAGTGACTTAAGCTCACCCAACATTAGGACCCAAAGAACAAGAGTTTGAATAGGAATACCATTATCTCTGCTAACTTATGAAATATTGCCCATCTGGAGAAAAAAACTGAAGTAGATCTTAAGATAAAAATTATCCAATTATCTCAATTCAAATCCTATTCCAAGTAAATTTTTGTTTAAAACACTATGCAAAATGCCAGTTTCCTAATCAACCAAACTAACCAAAACTACCAGTTACAGAATAATAGAAAGGGCAAGTCCTGTAAGATTGAAATTTGCTTCTCACTCAGAATCAAAGCAAAATGATGATTTCATAGTTGCTGAAACTCAACAGTCATTAAGAGCACAGTACTTGAAGTAATATGACCCAAAACATTCTGGAACAGCAGATTCTGTTTATGCATTATAGGCAAACTTTCATTTATCAAAAAAACAAATCATCTTATCTTGCCTGGAATAGATGACAAAAACCATGGTGCCCTTGAACATTTTGGGTGATAGTGTTGAAAGGTGTCAAAATGCCTTTCTTTCGAGGATTCAATTTTCCCGCTGGGAGAGCTCCGGTGTAAGGATACGGACAACTGCTTGAAAGCTGGATCTTTTTTTTTTTCAGGAAGGCGGGGGACAGCGAGAAGTCTGCGTTCCTGGGCTAGATAGCTTTTTATGGTAAGTCCCTGGTTTTTTTATACCCTTTTCTCCATTTGTAAGTTGATTTTGTGTGAATGTTTGCATTTGTGCTTAATGTTTCAAACCCTGTTTGAGTCTGTCTTTATTCCCGCCAGAGGGCAAACTCCGCGGGGGTGGCTAGATTGTATTATTGGTTTTCTCTAATCTCTTTTAGCTTTAAGATAGTTTTTCATATTTGTTCTGTGGCAATTTCCTGTCTGTCCCTTTTGTAATTTATATTTTGTGTCTTTTGTCTGTTTGTTTTGCTTATTTGGTATGTCCTGTGTTTGTAAGGGTTTTCTAAATTATCTTTTTGTTTCCTTTTCTTATTTGTCTAGTTTTCTTAATTACTCAGGCTTTTGTCTATAGGGATTCTTTAATACTTTTTTGATTCCTTTTCCTATGTAAGTTTGTTTTATGGCTGACCTGATGTTCCCCTTGGGCTTTTCCTGTTTTTGTGGCACTACTGTCTTCCTGAAGTTCCCTTTCCACAATAGCACATGGTCACTTATTCTTAACTAAAAAGTGAATTTGTTTTAGCTGAGTGGGATGTATTCCAAATAGTTTCCAAAATATATAGTTTTATCTACTGTTAAATTGTTTGGTTTGGTGGATGGGGAAGTGGGTCATTCTGTGCTAATTTTGGAAACATAGGAGTTTGCCTGGAATGTGTTAGGAAACATTGTTTTCATGGAATGTTTGAAACTTTTTCACCACTGCCATTTATTATATGTGACTATGAATTTTGTTAGTTTGGTTAGATGGACCATTTTTAGACAGTACAGATTTTTACTGAGAATATACCATAGTTTCTTGGTGGAAGCTTGATTCTTTTTGTATTAAAGCCTGCCGATGCACTATGTGTCTGGTGAGATTCATTGGTCTGGCTGGGTAGGAGATAATACAGTATTTCTAATTGCTTCCTAAAATAGAGATTCTTGTCTGAAACCAGAATTGAAATGTAAGCTCTTTTGGAGTCATTGCTTTCTTGATGCACATAACTGCAGAGTTTTGTCTGTTTTACAGAAGTGTTTCAGCAGTGGTATTAAGGCTCACTGGTGCCCGAAGCACTGACAAATCTTGGTGCCTACTTCCTTTGTACATACAAAGCCATATTCTCAACTTTGTGGTGTCCCCTTTGGGCCTGGTGTCCTAAGCATGTGCTTAGTCTGTTTAATGGTTAATAGACCACTGTGTTTCAGTTAATTCCTCCTTGTTTTAGGTATAGTATATTTTAAGGCATTAAAAGGTTAAAAGAAACTATTATTTATGTAGACATTCTGTAAAGTGACCCTGGGCAGAAAACGGTTACAAATTGAATACTATACCTTATATTTTCCTTTCTTTCTAAAATTGCTCATTCCAGTCCATTAAATTCCATTTCAACTTTTATATCACCCTGAGAATTAGTTTAAGTCACATGTGGAAAATCCAGTTCCCTGTTTTCCAAAATCTTCTCTGGATCCTCTTTAAAGCACTGTTTGCTTCAGTGAAGAGTGAAGAAAAGAATTCAGTGTTCTGCTCAAAGTCTATTTTTTCCTTAGCCGTCAGCTGGCAGGGCAAGCCTTTATTCTGAAGAAGTTTGGAACTGAAAGGTATTGTGTTTGTTGTGGGGGGGAGAGAAACAATTGCACTGTGCCTCTCCATTAAGCCTGAGAGAAAAGAAGGTGGCTACATGAGGCTGGTTCTACAATCAGGCAAATCCAGAGGCTCACTTTGAGGAGCAGGAAAAGGAAGGTGAGAGGGCATGCAAAATGCAGTTCTGTCGGAGGGAGTTAGCTGAAAGGAAAGTTTAACTGTCTTGTTGTATTCTTAGTGAACTGCAAGTCAGGACATTTCAAGTTAGGAATTTTCTGTGGAAAGATGATGTCACACAGGTGTGTATCCAAAGCCACTTGTTGTTCCTTTTCCCTCCTGCTGGTTTTAATAACACTTTGATAATCTTGCAAACTGATCTGCAGCTCAAACCTTTTGATGCTCATAATTTCAGAGTAGGAAATTATAGGTGCAGGTTCACAAAAGATATCAAAAATAGATTAAATATGATTCATTTGAATTGATGTCATCCCACACAAAACTTAGGAGCATTTATAAAAACCTCCAATTGGTCCCAGTTGGGTTCTCAGATAAAGGAGTATCTGAACAAGTTAACAGACACCTCTGAAATACTTCAGCTTTGCAACGCAGGGCTGGCAGAGCAATGTAGATGACATTTTGATCACAGATTGGGGGTGATGTGTGAGAGCGGGAGGTAAGGAAACTGAACAAGCCTCAAATTTAAATGATTAGAAACCCAACTTTCCCCAGGTACTCTCACAAACTGGCTGCTATGGTCCACCTCAGTGTCACGCCAGAAGTCTCCCTTGCTGACTTGCCAGTGAAGATTTATGCCTCTGGCCTGGCGCCCTCTCAGCTTGTGACCTTATATGCATCACTGACAGATGAAAGGGGGGTGAAGTTCGTAGCCAGAGCCTTTTACCAAGCCAATCAGAATGGAGAAGTGGATGTGGCTCAGGCTTCTGCTCTGGGAGGCAACTATACAGGTGTGTGGCCCATGGGCCTCTTCTACACTCTAAAGGCTGAGAAGATGTTCCACAGGCTGCTCAAACGTGATGTGACAGGCAGCCCCTTCTATGTTCAGATTAGCGTCTTCAATTCTGCTGTGGTTGTACCCTTGTCCACACATGAACCACTGGCTACTTGTACTGTGGAACGATGGTATGCAGCCCCTGGAGTGGAACGCATCCCCATTAAGTCCGGCAAGGTCCGGGGAGCCCTCTTTTTACCTCCAGGTAAGGATTCTGATTTCCCTTCCACTTATCTTTATTTCCTCTATCTCTTGCTTGAAATGGAGGGTGCCTCCAAATGTATTTAGGGTAGTAGTGCCTAGACTTCCTGGCAGCATGGAAGCACAGTTGATTTCTGCTTGGATGAGCAATCCCATAATCTGTTATCCCTTTGAGATTAGCCAAACCAGGAGACCATCTTTACAAGTTTGTCTGGATCTATATTTTATTGATAACCACCAAATTTCCCCAAATTTCTTGGTTCCTGGTATCCCTAGTAATTCCCATATAGATTTATAATATTAATTTTCTTGAAGTATTCATCTTTTGTTGACTAGATTGAAAGGTCTGGTCTCCTTCTCTACCTCTGCCTCTCTCCTTTGGATGGAGAATGGCTGTTCTGAAGATATGAGCACAGAGCACTTTTCTCTAAATTGGATCATAATACTGATAAAAGAGACTATATGCCCATGCACAAAGCAAGTGAAGATCTGAACACTTTTTGAAAAAGGGGCACATAAAAATAGAAAGGCATGTTGTGTCACAAGGAGGGGAACAAATGCATCACCCAGATATGCACAGATGTTGTTGGGAAAATTAAAGCTAAAAATGAGTCAAAGTTAGTGAAAATTGTAAGGACAACAAAAAGTATTCATCATATATATCCAAAGGGGAAAAAAAACAGCAATTCATATATGAGCTACGAGAACTACATCTCATCTTTGGTCCAGTTTTTTTCTGAAAAGTACTCCATTGGACAGAAATATGCTCAGGGAACACTTACTGACTTTAAAGGAATTCAGTCTTTTGAATAACTAGATCAGGGGTCTTCAAACTTGGCAGCTTTAAAACTTGTGGACTTCGACTCCCAGAAGTCTTCCTCCAATCATGTTAGCTCAGAAATTCTGAAAGTTGAAGTCCATAAGTCTTAAACTTGCCAAGTTTGAAGATCCTTGGACTAGATCAGGGGTGGGCAAACTACGGCCTGGGGGCCACATCCAGCCCGTTGGTCTTTTTAATGCAGCCCGCCGAAGATTGGTACAGAATTAAGGTTTGATGTGAATGATTGAATGATTGCATTCATTTGATTTTGACTTGTAATGACAGGCATTTCGACACCAGGTGGCGGCCCGTCTGTCAAATGGTAAAAGTCAGTGAGGCCCCTGAGCCAAAAAGTTTGCCCACCCCTGGACTAGATGATTCCTAGACCACCAACCTGCTGATGATCTGGTCAAATCATTATCTTTGAAATTATCTTGGAGAATATGTGAAATACTAAATGACTAAAGCAGTGGTCGCCAACCAGTGGGCCACTGGTAGGCCGTGAGAAAATTTTGTTGGGCCGCAGAGAAATCTCACCTCCAGAGCACGCCCCCCAAAGCAATTAATCCAGGCTGCACAGAAACACAAGGCTGCTCGCCCACATGGCCCGTGGGAACCCTCCCTGCCCACTCACTCCTTACCCGGCAAACTTGTCTGCTAAGTTGCTATTTTTCCTTTTTCTGACAATCATCTGTTCTGCTGTGCTGGGAGATTTAGGTTTGCTAGAAAGCAGGAAATGGTTGGATTTTTTGCTTTCTAGCTAAGCACAGCTGAATCTCCCTTAGGACTGAAGGTTTGCTTGCAGGCAAATTCCGTGCAGACTCACGGCAAGCAAATTTGAGAGACTGAGCTAGCCGATGGCAGATAGATAGATCACTGAATGATTCTGTGAACAACTCAATCTGCCTGCCTGCTTTGCCTCTTATATAAATATAAATATTTATAATATTTATATAAATATTTATAATATTTACAAACAAACCATGCCAAGCCAGTCACATGGCCACCAAGCCACACCCACAAATTAGGCCATGCCCACAGAACCAGTTAGTGGTCCCTGGGATTTAAAATTATGAGTTTGGTGGTCCCTGAAGTCCAAAAGGTTGGCGACCCCTGGACTAAAGGATAAAAATACTGTCAGAAAGGAGGAACTGGGGAACTACAAATCAATCAATTTGGCATAAATATTTGGGATGTTTCTAGAGCAGATCATGAAAGAATTGACTTGTTAGCATCTTGAAGCAATATTTGAACTTTATATATTTACAGTAGTACTAATTTACAATATTTGTAGACCACCCCAGTTATGAGAGTCTATTATCACCCACCAGTATAAGTTAGCCTGTATCAGACTAATCTTTACTTTCTATTAAGTTTGTGGAAATGCTGTAAATACAACACTGAATACCAAGATTTCATCAATGCATTTGACAAACTATGGCATTCTCATCAGCAGCCTGGATTATTGTAATCGACTGACATGTCAGTTTGGATATATAGTGACTCGAAAATCATATTCAGATTTAATCTGAATATTTAATCATGATTCTTCATGAAACTGCAGTGAGATACTGAATTCAGTGCTGCAGACTTCAGCCTGGATCTTACACAATGTAATATTTTTTATTAATGTCTTTGATGAAGAGGCAGAGGGAATGCTCTTTAAATCTGCAGATGACACAAAATTAGGTGAAATAGTTGGTGCCCTAGAAGATACAGATAAAACTGAACATGGATGTAGCAGTTTAGAGAAATGGAACAAAAATGACAGAAACTTAATTGAGACAACGAAAAATCCTTCATGCATCTCACAAATAAGATGTGAGATGCATAACTTTCTAGCAGTACCTGTGAAAAAGAATTTGCAATAGTAGCTGAGTGAAAATTAAATTTGGCTCAGCAATATGACCTAGCAGCAAAAACAAAAAAAAGCAAATGCAGTTGTAGACATCATTAAAAGTTTTGTTCCCAAATCAGAGAAAGTAATGTATTTGATAAAGGGATATTACTCTGTTTTTCATTTCTTTACTTATCCTTGTTTTTTTCTCCCTCTCTGCCTCAACGCCAGGCACTGGGCCATTTCCAGGACTGATTGACCTGTTTGGTGGAGCTGGAGGACTAATCGAATTTCGAGCTGGCTTATTGGCTAGTAAAGGCTTTGCAGTCCTGGCTTTGGCTTTTTTTGCATATGATGATTTACCACAGACTCTGGAAGTAATAGATCTGGAGTATTTTGAGGAAGCATCCAGACTGCTCTTAAAAAATCCTAAGGTATGCCTGAGATTATAGTTTATCTTAAACTTCTTGTTGGGATTCAGGAAAGATCCTAGAGTTTATTCTCTATTTGCTATGCAGAATACTCCGTATATACCAGGCATGCTATGCACCCATCTGATATAACAAGCTAAAGACATTTTGGGCCTGATATGAGCACAGCACAGATCAGTAGCATTATTCTTGAGGGCAAAATGACGAGAGTAGCATTGCATTGCCACTTTTTGTATGTGCATTGTGACATCCCATGCACATACAAAAGGTGCAGGGCTGACCCCTCAATACTGCAATGCTCTTTTGCCATATTGTGGACACCCATGACACCTACTCCGTTTGGTTTTCATTAAAGCATACATTTTTTTCCCTTAAGCTTCTTTACATGTAGCTGAAAAACAAGCAAAAATATGCAATTGAGAGTCGTGCTAAAAGTGTACTGCTTTAAAGAGCTGATTCATAAAAGCAGCAATGTTTTTTGTCAGACTTGCTTGCTTCCTTCTCTGTCATATTTTCTTGTCACATATTGGCTGGCTGGCAGAAAGACAAGGTGACCAATTTTCCATTTTTAAATGGTGTAGATCTACAATATTCTAGCATGTGCACTAAAAGACTCATTTTTTTTATATCTTTGATATTGTTTGTTCTCATTGTTTTAAAGAAGAAGCTGATTTAAAATTTTATATATCTCTCTCTGTGTTTGCTCATCTAGGTAAGGGGTCCGGGACTTGGAGTTATTGGTTTATCCAAAGGAGCAGAAATTGCATTGGCCATGAGTACTTTCTTAAAGGAAGTAATGGCTTCAGTGTGCATCAATGGTCCAACAAGAATGTGTAATACACCACTCCATTTTCATGATGTCACTATCCCTGGAGCTTCCTTCAAACATGAGAAGCTCTGCATTAATGAAACGGGATTGGCATCCATTTTCTACTGCATGGGACATCCTCTGGATGAAACACCTGAAGTATCTACCATCCCTATGGAGAAGACTCAAGGGCACATCCTTTTTGTGGTGGGAGAAGCTGACCAAAGCTTTGATAGCAAGGCGTTTGCTGAAGCAGCCATAGCTCGAGAAAAGAAACATGGGAAAAATAATTGTAGCCTGTTGTCTTATCCAGGAGCTGGACATCTGATAGAACCCCCTGGATCACCAGTTTGCTTTGTCTATCCACTTCGGTTTCTTCCCTTGCCAATCCAATGGGGTGGGGAAATGAAGCCTCATGCTAAAGCCCAGGAACACTCTTGGAATGAGATCCTGAATTTTTTTAAGCTTCATCTTGGACCACTTCAGAACAGCAGTTTATGATAAAAGAAAGGGCCCATTGTTTAGCTTCTTTTAGAATTATGCATTTGGTTGGAGCCATTGAGGCCGTGAACTCCAGTCTTCTTACTCGGTGCAGGTTAAAGTTAAAACATCTTCTTTAGATGAAGAGGATCCCTCTAGCTCTTTGACTAATTAACTGCTCTTGGTGTTAGGAAATTTTTCAGAACATTCAAATAGAGCAGGGGTCTTCAAGCTTGACACCTTTTAAGATTTGTGGACTTCAACTCCCAGAATTTCTCCTCCAGTCTTGTTAGCTCAGGAATTCTGGGAGTTAAACTCCATAAGTCTTAAATTTGCCACGTTTGAAGACCCTTGAAATACAGTCTGCCTCATATGCTTATATGTCCCACAGTTTGAGGAGAAAACGGACATTAGCATTCTCTGTGGGCTTGTTAATGCTTTTATATCCTTTCTTCCATCTTTTGCTTTTCATAAAGCTGCACATGTCAGGATACTTTGTTGCCATTCTCTAAAACTACAACAGCTTGTGTGAGTTCTTAAAGGGTGGAACATTTCCTCCTGAGATTTGGAACTTTCTTCTGGTGCAAAGTAAATTACATTTGCTCATTTTTTATAACATCACAGTGCTATGTGATAGTTTTCAACCAACAACTATTCTAAGCTTTTTTTTTTTTTTTGAGATACTAGTGTCAAATCAAATATCTTCCACCCCATAAGTATTCATCTGAATTATGTTTTCTAAATGCTTAATTTCACCTTTGGTTTACTTTCAAAAAAATTTTTTTTTTACCAGCGGTTTATTTGACTTTTCTAGATAATTCTGACTTTTATTTCTATTCAGTTCGCAACCAGGTTTAACATCATCTGAAAATGTGATAACTTGGCAGTAATTGTAACCAGAAAGAAAGACCATGCATAGGATTTACTGATCCATAGTTTGTTTGATCCATAGTTCGTTGAATAAGCCATTGCTGCCTAATTCACATAAAATGCCAGTGACCATAGAATACAAAATCATCAACCTTTTTACGTTCACAAACCATAATGAAACATAAAGTGATTTGCTTGGATTTGCTCAGTGTGATGTGGGAACTCATTGTCAGCCCCAAGGAACCAAGAATGGCATAAGGAGCTACTTCTGAGTGCTCAGAGTACTTCACCACCAACTGGACAGTCTCAACTGTCAGTTGTCCTTTCAGCCTGCCCCTGCCATCACACATGATGATGTTTCACGGATGAGAAACTAAATGTTTTGTTCTTCTTCCTCGAGAAAAAAACAGTCCAGTTGCCTTTTCAAAAAGCACCTTTGAGACAACTATGACCTGGATGACTGAGAATCTCCACAGACACTGATTACACTACTTCAGAGTATTTTCTTGACTGTTACTTGCCAATAGATATAAATTTTGCCAGACTAAAGCACTTCTCAGTGTGACTATTAGATTTATCCTGTGAGCTGCAAGGGAGGGTCTGCTTTTGCCCTTTTATTACATACCAGAGATTCAAAGCTATGTTGTCTCTTTGCTCCCCAGGAAGGAGCTCATCCTCCTGTGATTCTGGACTACAGTCTAGATGAGATGGTTTATTATTCTGACATGGTTTATTATTGCTTTTAAAGGTGTAGCAACGTTTTGGCAGAATCTCATCTGCCATCATCAGTCTGTGGACAGACACAATATCCAGACAGACACAATACAGAAGCCTGATGATGCTTCCATAAGATTGATTGGTATTTCTTTAGTAGAAGTGCTCAACTGTAAAATGAAGTCAGTAATGGTTTCCCCCCCCCCCCCGCCCCAATTCCTATCCCAAAGAAAGCCTCAACCATTGTTAGGATAACCCATTTACAATATAAACAAAAAAGACTTCTCAGCCAAACCCAAAGCTAACTGTTCCTATCTTACATTATTTTATTGTGCGGATCAGTTACTATCTTAGCAAGTAGAAGCACCTAATTGTCCTTGGAAGCCAATATAGTTGGACCTGATTAGTACCCAAGTGGAAATATCCAAGGAAAAGCTTTGAAGACAGGGCATACTTCTTTTTGAGGCAAACAGACACCAAATGCAAAGCTATCTGTCACACTCTGTGTCCAGAAAATAAACTGACTATTGTCACACAAATGTGGAGTGGAATGGATGATTTCCAGAAATAGGCCTATGTGTTCAAGGCTTCTCTTTCTCCCAGATTTGCATATTAACAAATGGCATCAAGAAAACCTGGGATTATCAATAAAATGGGGTTGGTCAGTTGCTGTAAATTATTCTGAAGGATGTGATTTAGAACTGGATGTATCTAAGTAACCCATCTAGATGGCAGCGCCTAGCTGACCTTGGCTGATCCCCCCCCAAAAGCTAAGCAGGTATGTTCTGCTTAAAAGTATGTTCAGTACTTAGCTAGGAGACAATCATGAAAATTTATGGCAGTGCAGATAGTCCTCAACCTAGAATTGCAACTGAGCCCAAATTATGGTTATAAATTATGCCAGTCAATAATTAGGTCATCACATGAACAACTTGATTTTATAACTTTTTTTGCAGTGGTGGTTGTGAAGGGAATCCATTGGAAGCAAATCTGTTTCTGGCAAAAAGAAATGTCATAAATTGTGCTCATGGGAGCAGAAGTTGCTGTAAACAGCCATAAATATGCCACAAACAGCCGGTTGTGAAGCACCCAAAATGTGATCACATGACCTGAGGCGGAGGGGAAGCCATTGGAACTTAAAATCTAGGTCATAAGTAGAGATGGGAAGGCCTGGAAAAAAACTGGAAAAATTGGGAAGAAAGCAGGTTTTGTTTTTTTTCCACAGCTGTTTGGGAAAAAAATTGGAAAAAAAACCCAACCTTTTTTCCCAATTGTTCCCTTTTATTCCAGGCCTTCCCATCTCTAGTCATAAGTACTTTTTCGGGAGGAGGGTCTGTTGTAACTTTGAACCAGAGGTGGTATTCAGCAGGTTCTGACCAGCTCTGGAGAACCGGTAGCGGAAATTTTGAGTAATTTGGAGAATCGACGAATACCACCTCTGACTGGAGATTTTACAATATCCTTCCCCTGCCACGCCCACAAAGCCACGCCCACAAAACCGATAGTAAAATAAATTGAATCCCACCACTGCTTTGAATGGTCACTACCTGTAAGCTAAACAGAAGTTGAAAAATACTAATGAATACAGCAAAGGTGAAAGCTTCTATTATTGTTGCCAAGAAAATTAACAAACGTGTCTTTTATGTCAGTGGAAGTCAAGATCAACTCAAAGGAGTCTTTGTTTTTTGTGGGGGCTAAATATTTTTGGTTTTTTATTTTTCTATCCTTTCATTCCTTCTTTTGCACAGTGAACTTTAAAATATCAAGATAAGGGAGTCAGTTTTGAAAACAGGACTTTAAGAATCATGATTAGGAAAAAAGAAAGGAACAAGAGTGGAGCCTGAAGAGGGATATTTGGATAGAAGTCTTTAAAAAAAATATTTTAGAATTAAGATAACAACTCTCGTTATTTTAAGGAATCATAGCATTATTATCTTAATTCTATAATTTATATAGGTGCCCAGAGAAACAAATTACAGATAGTTATGAGGATGAAATATAAAAATTGTTGTTTGGACGGGTGAGAAAAATGTGATTTAGCACATTGCTATTGAGCCAAGCGGAACTGAATAGCCTGGTAAAAGCAGATTGGGAACTTCAGGGAACTCTTGCTGAGAGCACTTCAAGACTGGACAGTGTCATAGACACCACAAGGCTAAATTGACCAGATTCAGACTGACAGAAGAATGGCCATCTGATTGTTAACTCTTGAATATTCATTGATAATTGCCCAACCATATTAAGCAGGAAACACTAAAAGGGATTAAATCTGCAAATAAGACTCAGTTAACTTCACAAGGGGTCTCAGGTAGTCTTATTTATGACTACACAAGACAGGAGGGTTTTGATGGCAGAAAAGGCATTATAATTGCCAAATTTTAAAACCAAACCCTGGGCAAGTTTATATTTTGCCCAGTAGAATTCCATCACTTCCTTTGACAAATTCATTCTGTGTATTTAGGTTTTTGTGATAAATGTTTGGATCAGGATTAAGAATTTCCATTTTCCCTTGGCTATGTTTGCATAACACTTTTCAAGCTTCTGTGAACTATTTTTAACCTTGGCTATGTATTTATTTCTCCCCTTATCCACCCAGGTAAAAGGCCCCAAAATTGGAGTTATTGGCTTGTCCAAAGGAGCTGAAGTTGCATTAGCCATGGGAACCTTCTTAGAGGAAATAGCAGCTGCAGTTTGCATCAATGGTGCCACAAGTATGAATGGTACACCCCTCCATTTTCACGATATCAACATCCCTGCTGTTCCCTACTCGACAGAGGCAATTCTCATCAATGAAATTGGATTGATGTCCAGTTTTTATGTCATGGGAGATCCTCTGGATTCAGCTCATGAAGTCTCTGCCATTCCCGTGGAAAAAGCCCAGGGTCACATTCTCCTTGTGGTAGGAGAAGCTGACCAAAGCTTGAACAGCAAGATGTTTGCTGAAATGGCCTTAGGCCGTGCAAAGAAGTTTGGGAGAACTAACTGTAGCTTATTACATTACCCTGGGGCTGGGCATATGATAGAACCACCGGGATCCCCAATTTGTTTTTTGTCTTTTCTCCGGGTTAGTCCTATGCCCACAATATGGGGAGGAGAGTCGAAGCCTCATGCCAAAGCTGAGGAACACTTCTGGAAAGAGGCCCTGAAATTTTTTGAGCTCCATCTTGGCCCAGCTGGAAAGCTATGTTATGAGAAAAACGTGCACATTTCATAGGTTCTTTGGGTCCACAAGTATTATCAAAATAAGTCTACTCCAGAAGATAGAAATTAGCTTCTCATAATGCAGATGTCATAAAGATTAACTAGAGAGTAAGAATCATGTGCCATGACAAGCCTCTGGAAATGCAAAAAGATGAGTGGTACTTGTCTTGTTTGGTCTATTGTGAATTTCAGAGGATTTCTATACATTTCTATTTCAAATAAAATGATGAGCTAATTATAAATATATTGTCTTTGAAATGAATTATTTGGCCTCTTGAGTAAAAAAATCTCCATAAATTCTCAACATTTTGCATCTATTGAAAACAGCTTGTTTTATAAGCAGCTATCATCTGCAGGATTCCTAATTAATCTCAGGGTAGGATCTATGTAAACCATGCTTGGTTCTATTGGGATACTGACTTACATGCATTATAAAGTTATTCAATCATTTATTTCCATTTTTACCTTCTTACTGTTTTAGTATGATTTAGGTAAAAATGTTAAAGAGATTACATAGTGGCCCGAGGGTTGCAGAAGGCCGTGGCAGCCAAAAACGGAGCTTGGGAGCCTGTTTTCACTGGCAGAAGCACTGCGGGCCGGTCCTTCACTGTTTCCAGGATGGCCCTGCAGGCCAGATCAGACCCCGTGGGCCAGATTCAGCCCCCCCTGGGCCTTGAGTATGACACCCCTGACTTAGTGCAATCCTTAAACTTAATCACAAGTAGGAAAAATGGCAGTAGCTACCATCACCACCACTACATCTCTCATCAACATTGCCATCTCCAGTTGATCCTCCACTTGCTCAAGGCTGAAGGTAGAGGGCTAAGTAGTATAGCTGGTCCTCAACTGTCAACCATTTGAAGATAAACGGCACTGAAAAAAAGTTACTCATAACAGTTTTTCATACAGCCATTGTAGCATCTCCATAGTCATGTGATCAAAATTCAGACACTTGGCAACTGGCATGTATTTATGATGGTTGCAGTGTCCTGGGTCCTGCGATCACCTTTTGTTTCCCTTAACAACTGTGTTACTAACTTAACAACTGTCATGATTTACCAAACAACTGTGGCAAGAAAGGTCATAAAATGGAGCAAAACTCCCTTGTCTAGCAACAGAAATTTTGGGTTCAATTGTGATCATAAGTTGAGAACTACCTCTAATGCATCCAGGGCTGAAGGTCGCGCCCAAAGATCTTTGCTCACAGCTCTCAGAGCAGCAGCGTCTGGGAGTAAGCAAGCCTAGGCCCAGGATCTCAGGCAGCATGAGCAGGTCAGGTCCCATTAATTGAGCTTGATGCTGTGGAAAGGGAACTTCACGAGGACAGTGGTGTCACCCAAGCAGGAAAAGCCCAAAGGGAACATCAGGCCAGCCATAAAACAAACTTGCATAGGAAAAGGAATTTAAAAAAAGGTATTAAAGAAGCCCCTTAGACCAGTGGTCCCCAACCTTTTTTGTACCAGGGACCAGTTTCACTCAGAAACACTTTTTCAAGGACCGGCGGGGGGTGGGGGGGGTGGGGGGGGGAAGACGACACTTTTTCAAGGAGGGGGAGGTATCCGAGTTTGGTGGTTTGCTTGCAGACGCTTCATTACCTGACTAGATAACATCTGATGTTGTTACCTAGTCAGGTAATAAAACGTCTGCCAGCAAACCACCAAGTCCAGGGAGGCTCAGGACAAGTCCCTGCAGGATGGCTGAGAAGCCCTGCCTCTCAGCCCTGCCTCCCTCAGCCTCATCTCTCAGGTGTCTCCCTCCCTCCCTCAGCCTTATCCCTCAGGTGTCTGCCTCGTTCCTCTCTCAGTCGCTCTCTTGCTCCTCCACCAGCCCAGGAAGAAACTGCTTCAAAGAAGCCGGCAGG